>LWMK02000449.1:3647-59880 GCA_001693075.2 Taenia saginata
CACCTATCCACTCTTCTTAATTTGGTAACAATGCGGTTTGTCTGATACGCCAAATATGGTCCACAGACGTTGGTGCTTTAAAAGTCACAATGATGAAGCTGCTATCGTCGTTGAATCATGGAGGTTTCAACGGTAAATCGTAACAGCAAAATGACCCACTGATCCATCAGTGCACAAAGGTATGTTGACAACCCCTAACTTGCGATACCTTCCTACCTGAGTAATGTACAAAGCAAAAGCGAAGATGGAATTCAATTTGGTTTTGTACGTCAATGCCTTCAGTCTCAACCAATAGTTGTTCACTTCCCGTAGACACACTGATGTAATTTAAGGTCCACGACATCATTTTCATCAAGCGTATGAGAGCGATTATGGGTAACATTTCGTAGTTGAAGTAGTGGGATTTGTATAGCCGAAATCCCTGGACTCCACAACATTATTGACGCCGAGAGTACGAGAGCGATTTTGCTGGATTTTTCATGATTGGAAGAATAGATTTCCTTTAAGTAAAATCTGCTTTTCTAATTTATTCAGAGACCCACTTCTCCGACAAAAAAACATTCAACTTCCTATGACCCTAAAATGAAAGGCAATTTAGTTAACTTAGAGAATTGCAAAAGAACAATCTAACAGTAAACTTAATAAATTGCTGCACTTTAAAACAGGCATGAAATTTGCGTATGATTCCATACGCTCATGATGATGGGTTCCAATGTTAAAAAATTACTTGGCAAATCATGCACGCGCAGTTGTACATTTGTAAACGTTTCACGTAATATGGTGTTTATGGTCTAAATTGCTGACNAAAACAGGCATGAAATTTGCGTATGATTCCATGCGCTCATGATGATGGGTTCCAATGTTAAAAAGTTACTTGGCAAATCATGCACGCGCAGTTGTACATTTGAAAACGTTTCACGTAATATGGTGTTTATGGTCTAAATTGCTGACAAGCAACAACGATTGTCCAGTGCCTTATTTTTATGGGAGCTAATAATGCCCTTCTATGTACACAGTGGGGGCATGGGTTTGTGGATCACACCTAGTCTGTGTCGGTCTCGAAACCAACCAAGGAGAAGGCGATCGCGTGCTGCAGTAGGCAAATGCAGGATGCTTTACCAATGGATGGGTAAGACTGGATCGACTCAAAAGCTCATCGGAGAACAATGGAAGTCAAGCAAACTTTGGCACTTTATTCTTGTAATCTTTACTGACTCCTCGCCATGGAAATTCTCCACTATAATTACTGGCGATATGCAGGCTTGAACTAAACAATTCTGCATCCAGCCACCCTGAATAACGAACATCCCAAAAATGATAGTGCACTTTTGCACCCCCAAATACTCTTTTGCAGCCATAAATATTGCTCTGTCCATTGTCTCCTCTCCCTCATCAACACATTTTCTTCTCCATGTACATGGTCACCCTGATCTCTGCGATGGCAAAAACGGAGCTTAGGAGAAGGCGATTTGAGTCACAAATTATCCCAACGTGGTCAAAGTTCGCATAGTGAGACGGCCCTTTCGAGATGATAGAGATTTCAGCATGGAGAGAGGTCCTGTTTCT
This sequence comes from Taenia saginata, assembly GCA_001693075.2. Taxonomy (NCBI): domain Eukaryota; kingdom Metazoa; phylum Platyhelminthes; class Cestoda; order Cyclophyllidea; family Taeniidae; genus Taenia; species Taenia saginata. The sequence goes on from LWMK02000449.1 coordinate 5,214, forward strand.
GTCCCATTGCACAACACACTTACACAATTAGGGAGTAGTGTTACAGGATGTATGGTGATTTTTTCCTTATTCAAGGTCAACGTCCATTTTTAATTGCCTCAGCGGCAGCAAGGGTTTGATGTAGACTTGTAGGGCATGGAGTAGAAGCTCCGTCTGTCTTCCGCTTCGCATTCGTGAACCAGTGTTGCTGCCTATCAAGAATGCTTCTTCGTTAGGATTGCGCAATTGGCAAAACTTTGAAATCCATTAGACGATTTCTCGACAGTAAGTTAGCGTTTAATTCGTGGAATAAGGGGCGCTTGCAAGCTGTCCAAAGATCTCACTTTGTCATCAGTGTAAGTACAACTGCATAAATCGCCAATCGTGACCTTTACGTAGTCGTCATCCAGTCGCTCAATTGTACTGGCAATGATTGTGATGCATCATGGCGTCATTAAAGATTATTTTGGAAGCTGATGTTGTATCAAAGAGACAAGTTGCCATTGTGGTGTAGGATAACTTGTAAGCCTACCACTGTACCGTGCATCTAGTTCATGTAGCACGTCCAGAAATCACTGATGACACGGTTTTCGGGAACGGTGCTTAAAGGCATGAGAAGCTGTCTTATACGTTTGCGTGAATGCACCTTTATAGTCAATGGTGTTCGAGAAACGCGAATCTCGTGACACGACGCATTAAATCTGCCAACGATACCGATGCTGAGGTGGAGGATGTGTGCTTCAAACTTACATTATCGTCATTATTATTTTTATCTATAGTATTAGCAAAGAAGACACTGAACTTTCTCACTGGATTATGCTGCCCTTTACAAGATTGCGATGAATGAAAAAAGGAAGATAATTGTCTTGCCATGCCATTTGAGTGCCCTCAATAACCCTGATGGCTTTAAAGCAATCATACAAATTTTATCAATCAAAAATTCTCTTTAGATTTAATTATAGATAAAATGGCGTTCGATGCGAATTAATATCTGACGCAGTGGTTCAAGCATTAGGTTAATCCTGCTGTTTCAAAACCAACATGCGCTGCTTATGGTCTTTTGAGAGAGTAAAGTCCATTGAATTAGGCATTGCTACTTCTTGAGGAATTAATGCTGTTGGTGGCACTGCATTTGTGATCGTAGTGATACCGACGCATCCACCTGCAGATACACGATTACATCGGCATCGATGCTTAGAGATAGGCTCTATTTAGCGAGCGATTGCAAATGCATGGACGAGTGCATTTGGTATTGGGAATAGTTAGAGACGAAGCTATAAAAGTGGGAAAAAGTAAAGGGGAGAGAGGATAGGATGAAGGTTAGAGAAAAAGGTGCGAATATGAGGATGCAGAAAAGACTGAGTAGGAGCTGTGTGGTTGGATGTGTATTCATGTGGGTACAGAAGGCGGGACAAGGCTGGGGATGGATGAGCGGATGCATGTAGATAAAAAAGGATGGTGGAAAGAAAGGAAGTGTGATGATGAGAATAAGCAAGTAGAGCATGGATGAAGATGAAAATAAGAAGGGATATGGAGGTGGAAGAGAAGCAATTTGAAGTAGGCATTGGAAGACAAAAGGCGGGAATTGAAAAAACAAAAGTGGAAGGAGAGCCAACGATTACATGGTGTGGATACGAAGAAACGGAGAGCTGCCGTATTGTTTCATAGGCCATCACGTCCAGCACAGTAGCGCCTTTGTGATTCTAACTATTCTCTACACTTTAAATTTCAATTGCTAGTTCCATCGTATGCCTTCTATTTTATATTAAATACAGCTTTAGCATTTCAAAAATAATCATCAAGAAGCGATTTGATATGCAGGGTGATTACGCATTTATGGACGTGGCACGACGGTCCTGCCAAAGATTATATATTTCGTTTGAAGGAAATTTAAGAATTTAACAAAGCGCAATTGGTTTACACAGGTATTTAGCACTTTCACACATATAAAAATGGAATTTAGACTGCTTAAGCTTTTGACTACTACATCAGGTGTATTTACGCGTCCATGTTTTGCCTATCTGATCTGCAACCCGTCGTTAAATAAGAGTTCACCAGTGCCACTCCAGTGGCTCGAAGCAGCCCTGTCTTGAAAAAGCAAGTGAGCGCATTTTCTCGTAGATCTCCTCAGACTTCTGTCCCAGTTGTTGCGGCGATTGTCGACCAGTCGCAAGCGAGAAAGTTGCAATGCACACTGATCTCCATACAACTGATGTTCTCTAATTTTGACGAGTTAATGACGAAACGCAGGAGCTCCTTCTCACCACACGTAGGTGAGTCAACAAACAGCTTAAATGGGAGGTTCATTTGCATCCCGTGCTTGATCACGACCTGACAAGTGGGCTTCTTGAGATTGTCGTAACATAGAACCTTTGTTTGCTAGCACCAAAGAACATTTTGCTGCAGTTGCTATTTGCACGTATATACCTCCGTACAGTTTTTTCGTCTAACTACGGCCTTTGTTCCAGAAGCATTTGTTAAACACGCATCTTGTGACAAAATAGACAAATCTCACAGGTGGAAGAAAGGAACTTTCAAACTCCANTTGTCGACCAATCGCAAGCGAGAAAGTTGCAATGCACACTGATCTCCATACAACTGATGTTCTCTAATTTTGACGAGTTAATGACGAAACGCAGGAGCTCCTTCTCACCACACGTAGGTGAGTCAACAAACAGCTTAAATGGGAGGTTCATTTGCATCCCGTGCTTGATCACGACCTGACAAGTGGGCTTCTTGAGATTGTCGTAACATAGAACCTTTGTTTGCTAGCACCAAAGAACATTTTGCTGCAGTTGCTATTTGCACGTATATACCTCCGTACAGTTTTTTCGTCTAACTACGGCCTTTGTTCCAGAAGCGTTTGTTAAACACGCATCTTGTGACAAAATAGACAAATCTCACAGGTGGAAGAAAGGAACTTCTAACCTTTAAAATCCTGTTCGATTTTTGCCCAAATAATTTGCTTGATCCAATCCGTCTACTCGTTTTACAAAAATGATTGACGTGTATTTCTGCACGGCAGCTGTCCTAACACTAGATAGGGCACGGTTACGTAGGGCCTAAACCTGCATACCCATGATGTAAGGCACTAAGCGCTAGCCCATGCGTTGCATAGACCAAATAGCTTGTCCAAACAGATGTTTCATTCTCTTATTGGTCACTTTCAACCACTTGTGTAGTACAGAGGATGCAGCGATTCAACCACTACTTATTGGGCCATCAGAGTATGGATAGTGGACACATTGGAGGAATTTATAAGAACCGAAGTTTTCACCTGGCAGAAAGTATGTCACTTCTTATACCCCAACTTGACTGAACATAATCCCACTCTGGTGACTGAGGAGAGTATGGGAGACAACTGTCAATGCCAAACGGCAGTGGTGCGTTCTTCTACTCCTCCTCGCTTGCTTGCATGATTGGCAAACCTAAAATGAGAGTACAAAAGTTCGCACGTGGCAACAAATCGACCAGACCTGCTACATGCAGTAAAGACATAATGGTGTCTCGATGTGGAAATGAAGAGCACTACAGATCCTCAAGTTTGTTTTTGTAAGGCGATGAGGATTAAGGCTAAAAGCTTTCTCCCTGACTATCATTTACGCAAAGTCGACATCTAGATGCGATGAAACTGTGGTACAAATGTAAAAGGTTTCTAATTCCACCACTGAGGAATCAAATGATGTCCATCGTAAACAGTCTAGTGCCCATCTAGTAAGCAGGCATTATGCCAAGCTATGATTTGCATCCCAAGTTGACCAGCAATTTAACAATTTAGTAGAGATGGGTAAGAGGAAGAGTGAAAAGAGAGGTATGGGTGAAAGCTGTTCTGCTCTGAAATCCTAATTCTTGCCTAGCAAGCTGAGGCTACCTATTCCTTGGGTAGATGTTTGAAGCAATTAGTGAAAATGTCGAATCATCCGAAAGGCACATCAAGTTTTATGCGGACGTCCCAATTCGAAAGGTAAAGAATGATATTGTTTCACGAGCCACTGTAAGTAGAACACCCATTGGTAAGGCTCGAAACAGGAAGCGCTTATTTAGTAAGCACTAATCACTTGGCTGTCTGTCATCTCGTCTTGGTTCTCAACTCAAGTCAACACCTCACAAAATTCTGCTAATAATCGCAAAAATCAGACGCAAGAATGATTTAAAACTACCTGGGTTTAGTAGCCCTTTCTCTAATTTGCGACTGGTAGCAGTCACTCTCATCTCACCTAACTTGCAGTGATTACGTCAAGATCGGTGTTCTATTATGCCAAAATAATCAGGCATCATTTTAGAACTTACTAGCGACTGGATGCCAATTTTTTCAGAAGAATTCACATTTCCATATGGAGGATCACNTGGATGCCAATTTTTTCAGAAGAATTCACATTTCCATATGGAGGATCACTGCGTGTCTAAAGTTCTTTACAAGCGAAGGAGTCAGCTGCAGCGTGGAAAAGTTTAGTTGAATTGGTAAACTTATGACACTCTTATGGAACTGAGGTATGAAATCGCTGGCAGCCATTAGACGATTCACTAAGCATCCTTCGTTATTTGCTTTCTTTTGGAATGTTACTGTTCTTTGCCACTCAATGGAAGGGTAACGTAATGTTTGCCGCCATTGTTTTTGGCGAAAATCGGTTTCCTCCATGTTACCCGATCATCACACATGAATTTGAGCCATGAGCATTTGCTACTGCTGAGGGGAGACGTCCAGTGGTGCAGGTTATTAGTAAAACGGATCAGATCAAGCGTTAGAGATGTTTTAAAAAGGTCAAAGGGCAGGAGTGATGTCACTTGGTGGTGCCGCGTCAGCGATTCGCAGACGGTGTTGAGGCATTTGCAGTGCAGTTGGACAGGCAGGCCGAGCAACGACATTGCGAGCAGGGATATCGGAAGAATGAACGTTGCTCAGAAAGTTGCTGCAAGACCGTTCCATAGTCTAAATCGAGGTTACGATTGTTTCCAAGGCAGAAGTGGTGATCAAGGAGAATGTGCAGAAGACCGTCTTCTCTTTTACATGATGTTTGTACATTTAGATTGTTTGGTAATGATATTTGAGTTTGTCACTAAGCTCACTCTTGTTTGGCTGAGACGCAGGTGTTGACACTCGCTGAGTGTAAAGTGAAGTGTTTGTGATGATGGCGGATTTGATGTGATTCGACGCTTAATTCTGTAGCATGAGTATGGTTCATTTGTACAAGGTGATGGAGAGGTATATGCCGTATACACGAATGCAGTTTTTTAGCAGTCGTTAGCATATCCGTTTCATTAAACGCACCTAGATGTAAACACGTAATTTTTCATTGAGATAGAATTCAAAGGATTCACTGTAGGTTCTTAATGCAAATGGCCTTTACCGATGTAGTGGTTTGGCTCACATATCGGGGCCATCATTAGTATTTAACAATGCAATGAGGTAATAGGGAATGTCATCACCGCTACACTATTACACAGAATCAACACTCCTTTTTTAACTTCCATGTACTAAAATGAATATCAGTAGAATTGATAATTCTGTGTTTTTAAAAGCTGACCAACGTCGCAGTTATTTTGCTTCAATCTCTATTTTTTCGCGCAATTCAATTCTAGTTTTTAAAGACAGAGTCCTAATGTAGTTTTTAGAGAACCGGTGCATACTTGACATCTGATTCGACCAAAAACTGCTAAAAACTCTGATTTTGAATCGCAGCACAATTGCTAGAGTCGACTATCTATAATTATTGGCCCTAGACAAGGCCAGTGCACTGTGCTCAATACACAATTCTTTTGTCTTCTCAGGTCGCTCGATGGCTTGCTTTTCGTTCTTGAGAGCTATAACCTTCGAATTCATAACAGGAGTCCAGGATTTTGGACTTACTGCCTTATTCGAATTTTGAGGTTCGGCAACATTTTCAGGCGACTTCGGCACAGTCATCTCTGCCTCTATCCTTGCTGCCACTTCTCTCACTTTTCTATTATTCAGGTCAGATAGTTGGTTTTGGACGCACCCTCTGTTTTCTTTGAAACTTCTCCAAAGCTGCACACTTTAGCTCAATTGCCCCTTACATTCCTTTCATGACATTCAATGCCCTGAGTTTTGGCCTGCAATGACACCAATGATATGACAGTTCACGGTTGACCACTACCTGTAGATCCCGAGGAGATGGCTTTTGTTTGCAAGTAGATCAGACAATTAGGTGTAGTTTTTATGAATGCGACTTTATCAAATCCCAATGAAACCCCAAACCCTACTGACAGCAAGAAGATTTATGAGGATATGGTGATAATGAGATTTTTTCAGATGGATTTAATCGCTATTGAACACCAAAAATAACCACGCTAACTTACATATGAGCAACCAAGTAATGCCTCAAAATAAAGGCAAGTCAATTCGTTATTATGTCGTTTTCACAAATTAGTTTGGTCGATGGCTATGATAATTGACGTTCTCTAGATTGGTCGAAGTGATAATGCATTCAGGGTAAGACTTGGATTCCAATTAACCCTCACGGACGAAAGTAAAATAGGCCCTGCATAATCCAAGGCCAAACATTTAGACAATCGTTAAACTTTTAAACGGCATACACAGATATCAGTTTTGTCTCTATACTTGAGTGAATTTGCGCCCCAAAACACATCATTGCCAAAGTGAAGCTTTGTCCGTTTTACATATTAGCACTTTAAAGTTCGTAGCGGCTTTCTAGCTTACTGAGGTTAGGCTGCAATGACCAAAGCCTCAAATTATTGTAATACGGCTGCAATTGCGCTTCTAACAGGGTAAGTATAGTCGTCGCCTTAGTGTTTAGTGGGCAAAGCTTTACGGTAGGTCAAAACTATGCACTTTCTGACGGCTATCCACAATTACATTAAAGAGACAGCTTAGGATGCTGCGTTGGCAACATTGGTAAGCAAACCTGATCCAACAATCAGGCAGCCATGAATTCTTCTGCTGCATACCATACCTACGTGTGGCGGGAGGTCTTCGTCGTAAAATAACTGCATGAGCGAGAACTACTGAAGGATAGTTAGTAGTACGATGTCGGCACTCAGGCGACCCCATTTCCAGTTCATTTTAGAGAATACTAAGCAGAAGGCAAGAAATCAAATTAAGTCAAAAACAAATAAATGGCGGTAGCTACTGTGTCTCTGATTGCAGTGGTATCCGGAATGTTCAGTGCACAGAATTACGCTTATCGTTTGTAGCAGGAACGAAGAACATAATGAGTGCACCCAACCCAAAATCGTCTGCAATTCTCAGATCAATCAAACCCAGAAAAGGATTGACTAGTAGGCATTGGGACAAACCTCAAGTCAGTCACATACTTCATCGTCACTTTCTGCACTAATATGCATTTAAATGGCAGAAAAAGGGAATAAAACCGTTTTGCAGCAGTATCTTTTTACAGTCAGGAAATATCAGCCTGGCTTTACTAAACTATGGAAATAGTTTTATAAGTAAAGTCAACTGCCATGAATCACTGGCATAGGGTTGCAGCTCCAGAAAGCTGGTTGATCAGTGCTTTCAGACTGCAAAGTGTAAGAGTGGGATCGCTCCTATGGTGTAAAACAGAGTCAAAAGGAAGAATGCAGCTAAGAATTAAAGGCATGACTCTTTTTGAATAAATTTCGAATGCTAGGAGAAAGACATTCTGTATTAGAATGCACTTTTTGAACACTTAAGCTTTCTCCGTTTCCAGAGAACCTTTTTTCAGCATTGCAACCGAACTGCAAATTACGACAAGGAACTTATCGCTCAAACAAACATTCTGATTTGTGAGCATTGATGATGTGAAAGGGAAGAAGTGAATTTGGATAGGCCTCTTCATGCGGAATGCAGAGAAACTCAACTTCCTGCATGGCTTCCCCACGTTGGCTGCACCAATGAATTGGCGAAGACGGCACGTCCAAGGCAATGATATCCACATTACAAAGCGCAGCGACACATCAGATTAGGTTTGTCAAAAAATATTTTGGAATCGGATACAAGAATCAACGATTTGATTGCCCAAGGCACTAAAATAAAAAAAGGTGTTCTTATATTAGAGCCATTTTTTCTGTGTTGTGATCAGGAATGTGGATGCTGTCACTTTGACAAGGTCACAAACAGGATTCCCAGCCTGTTTGGTGTTTCGAAATTAGATTCAAGCAAGACCTAGTACAGTTGTTTTATGATGCAGCATGATTGGAGCAATGTGAGCAAATGACCTTTGCTTTATTTAATCTAGTGGAGATTCCTATCACTCCTTTTTTCTGCAATTCCATCTCCTGTTCCTTTGATGCGAACCCAAACTCGTTGCTAACTACATCGGCCTTACCTACTATCTACTTGAAAGTGGTAGCACAGGCACGAAATTGTACGCATGAACCGACAAATATAGTGTGCCTTGCTGTTCTCACTTGGTTTACCACTAGTCATGTAGTTGTCATTCATCTTTGGTCTGGCGTCCTTTTTGATTCTTCAGTCCCTCGTATTTGCTCTCCATCTAAATCAAATTTTCCTACATTTTTTGTTAAAAGTCGCCCATATCCTGCTCAAGAACAAAATAATGCAGTTGAGTTACACTAATTCTTTTCAGCTTTGTAGTCAATGGTGGCCACTCCCATTCCATCTGCCTTACAGTGTGGCCTGCTTGTCCGTTGGTGTATGCACAGAGTTCTGTGTCCTGATTGGATATGTAGGAAGATGTCATGGTTAACTTTTACCAGTAATTGTACTACCTAATTTTTTCCATCGTATCAAATCTCCCACGTGAAAGAATGGTGTGCGTCCATGTTTCTTTCAAAAGTGATAGAGCCAGCAGTGAATATGATTGCCATAAGTGCGGTGTTATAATTAGCCAATAATTTGATGCCGTTGAGGCCTTTAGGTCAAGAATGAAATCAATGTGCTCAGTTCTGTATTAATCAAAAGTTGCGTGATTTTAAAAAGTGATTACCTTCTACTGCTGAATGCTGGGCTGACTTGTTATTAGTGCAATCTCTTTAGCAGTCAAATGATTTCTTCCATATGGCCTCTCTGCCATGCATTGATTTGAGCCATAAATACTTGCTAATGTTAGATGCCTTGACAGTCAGCTATGCATAGAGCAGTGCAGCTGAAGAACACAGGTGACTACTTACTTGCTACTTTGCAGACTAGCTGCATATTGAGGACTTATTGCCTGCACAGCCAATTCTCCCTTAATTGCAATGCAAGTCTCTGGCCCAATAGAGTCTGTCTGCGATTGGTCACTCGGCAGAAGAAGTGCAGTCGCGTCCTCGCGCGTTCTGATGGGAAGGATGTTGATACACTCCTTGCTGTTGTTCTGGCATCCAGTACCTGTGACCGACGTCACCCAAGTGCCTTTAAGGATTGGGTGGTTTGTAAACGGATGACATTTTTTTGAGACATATCTTTTAGCAAGCATTTGCATGGTGGAAGAAATGTGTGTGTGAATGAGCTAGCAAGTCTATTTCAATAGAAAGGCGTTGAGAATAACAATGAGCATCAACATTAACTATAAGTCGAAGTATGTGAACATATACGGTTGATCCTCGGGTAGCTGCGCAATTTCCGAATGGCATTTACTGCCCCTTAATCGACTCAGGAGTGTAATCGCTATGGTAGGTGCATGCACTATGACTGACGAGAATGATTGTGTTGGCGTGTATGTGGGTGGGTAGGCGTAGTCGATAATGATCCACTAACTTACTTTGAGGTAAGCGAAGGGGTTCAGGTATGCCAATTTGCATCAGAAAAAGAGGAGGTCAGGTGTATACCAAGAAGGCCCTAAGTGAAGGCAGCTACTGGAACTGAAACGAACTTTGGTAAAAGCTAGGTCAGCTTTTAAGGAAAACACTACAGCCAAGAGTCTGAGTTAATTTGTGATGCCTACGACAGTCCTTTCACTTGTCTAGAACACAATTGCTCTACACTAAAGATAAGAGTTGCGAAGGGAAGGGAATACCACATTATCAGCCGGCCGACATTATTTTGCATTTCTTCTTAGCGTCGTAATTTGCCATCAAAACTGCTCGTCTGAACACGAGTTTACAGTTCGGACTTTTAGCTTTGACAGAGCATCACATTTCTACTGCTTTGTACTTCTTCCCACACCATTCTAGTAGTAAGTTCAACTATCCCATAATAGTTGACACCAGCGATCCCGTGTAGACATTTCCATGGCTTTTATTATGGCCTGTAAAATAAACGGAAGTGTTTTTTCCTCCTTTGTATCTAGACGGCACCAATTCTGTAGTAGTCCAACCAACTGACACACTTTGTCATTCCACTTTAGCAACTTTGTCTAAAATCAAAAATCAACAAGTAATCCGTGTGAAAAACCTCTTGCAATGACTTTTGCTTAATTCTCTTCAGATGAAGACTCGTCAGTAGGCCAGTTATAAAACCATAATTGTTTCATTACACACCACCTTGTCAGGCCATTGGATGTACTTGTGGGGTTTAGATACGGATGCTAGAAATGACTTTACCCGGCTTGCAAGTTGCGTACAAGTGTATCTATGAGTGAATCGCAAAGGGTAACTGTTTGCCTGTCCCACTGTGGAACTTTGCCTCTTGAACAGTCTACTATTCCCCTCTCACATTACTTCAGCCATCTGCATTACCAACTGTTGATCGGCATTGATGAGTGTGACTTCATTCGATCTCAATCTTATGTGTAATAGCTTTCAGAGAAGGCGAAGTAGAGCAACTCTTAGCTAGAAGATTGCTCAAATAGACAAGTTTGAAAAGGGCTTTAAGAGAAGTGAACAAAAGCCTTTTAGACATCAAACAGCGCAAAACTCTAGTTCAAAAAGCTATCATGGCGAGCATTCTATTTTAGGTATGGTACTGCTTAAGTATATTTTTCTTTTAAAATTAGCTGGTGGGATTTGGAGCATCTCCTTCCTCATCTGCGTAGGGGTCGAGTGCAGCATGTACGAGGCGAAGACGCAACCGGTCAATGACACCACGTTCAGTTGGGTGCTCCTGTTCTGTGTGTAGCAACACCACTTCCAAGCAGTCAAATGTGAGACCGCAAACATTGCAGTGGTACTCTATCCTGCGCCTTTTATCAGGAGGACACCCCTCCGACTCTTCAGGTATAGAGGACTTAGGAGGCTCTAAGTCCTCTGAGCTTCTTAGTTTTGTCAAAAATTCCTGAATTGATGCTGGCAGCTCAATACCATCTCCTATGGAGTTAGAGCACATAAAGTATGTTACATTGGCTTTAGTGGAAGGGCAAGGCAAACTAACTGCTACCAAACCTTACCTACGTGTGTCTTTCTGTGGTACACCATATCCAAAAGTGTGTTGCACGCAGATGTAGAACTTGTATTTACTATGACGAAGGAGGTGTTGATGCATCTCATCCAAGTATTTATGTTCTTCACCACACGCAGTACATTTGTACCCATTCTCAGCCTTCTTTTCACCTTCCACATCAAAATGAAACAAAAAAATACACGAGCTGCAAAAAGGAAAAATTCTCTGTAGGCGAAAGGACCAAACAGCAAGGCACACATTTTTGCATATCGCGCTATTGTCACCTAATAGAATGCTACAAATAGGCATCAAGTTCGCATGATTCTATGCCACAATTGCTTACAGAACAAATCCATGAGGCATCCAAGCTGCGTTTCTTGATCGGCTATTAAGGGATTCACGATGGAATCCCCACCGAAGATGTAATTCAGTCGAGAGTCATTGTTCATGAGCATTCTCTAATGTAAATACGTGAGAACGCAGGTTAAGTAATCAACGCTGATGTTGAGGGTCATGCAGTGATCAAAAATTCCGCATTTACTTTAATGTCCGCAAGAAAATTCATCTCGTCTTCTGGGTTGGTAGCAAGCGCTTGGATTAACCTTCTCTCGTCGTCCGTCTCACCTTGGAAACTTCCGCTTGGGGCATCTGGGGCCACGTTTACCTGTTTTGGTGGTTCATCCATGCCTTTAAAATTATCAAAAGCCTTTATGCAAGACCAATGAGCATCTCTTATTTGACATAGTTGAGCTTCCCACAGTTTTACCCTCCAGCATCTCCCCGTCTTGACCTTGGCTCATTTCCTCTGAATTTTAGTGACCAAATATCAGTTGCGACCTTCGTAACGGCGATCTCGTCAGCCGATCTCACTCGTAAAGTTTAAGTCCGTTTCGTTAAAAATTATACAACTTCATACTTTGCTTTTAAATTACCTATGCACTTGAAAAAGAAGGTTCCATAGTTAAAAGCAGTGCATCAAAGGTAAGCAAGTGAATTGTTCCCAAATTTACTAAGAAACCTAAATAGATTAAGGTTGATGGATCATTAAGATTAACCAGCATTGCTAATAAACTCTTACTACTGAATGTCAATTAGTAGGACTGGCAGGTTTGTCAGGTGCCAAAACAGCCGACCTCTTCCACGCAGATTTGAGCGTAAACCTGTTATCGCATCGACTCTTAGTAAATTTGTACGGTTACCTATACCCATGCGTTGCAGGACACATGCATGACTCGAGACCGTTGTATGGTGTCATTTATTGGGTTCTGTTTAAATATTCTTGTATTTTCTGCGACCCAAACTAAATTCTACCAGCTCGAATTTGTCTTTAAATAACATCTTGACAGTAGTATGTCTGCATGAGGGCTAATCCACACTGTGCTGTTCACATTTGGAAGACCAACCCCTTCTCCTCAGCATTAAATCTATGAGAATCTGGCTGCTACTCATGCTGCGATTCACGGTATTGCATGGTACCGCATATAGAGAAATGAAGTGTTACGGAAGGCCAACTAACTCCACACGGGGATAATTATGCGAACTGTGCTGAACGTTCAGGGATGGTTATTTAGTTATTGAATGTCTTCTCTATAATAAACGGTTTTGAGGCTGGCTACCAAGTATGAATAGCAAACATATCTTTGAATGGAGGCAGATGGCTTGGTTTGCTGGTTGTGGTGCGGTGCACGTGACGTGAGAGCTGGTTGACCGGCGGACTCACACTTCAAACTTGGCCTTACGTTGACCTGATGCGAGCAGCTGTGTCACGATTCAAGTGCATTTAATCGAGGTTACAACCGATTATAAGGGTTAAAATAAAAAGCGCGACACGCTGGTGCGTCAAAAAAGCTGGTCATGCTCATTGTTACTCATTGGAATGGACCGTCACTCTTTTCAGCCATAAGCATTGTTAGGCATTACCAAAATGCAAGCCCTTCCTGATACTCCCGCATTGCTTACAACAATCCAGATTTCCTATTTCCACTGTGCATACACATCCCAATGCAGCAGCAAGTATAAATTAACTTTGTGCATTTCGGTCAAGGTGTTGCATGACCGCCGGATAACAAACGATTTTCTCCTCATTTTATACGCGGATCTGTTAGCAGTTGAAGTTGCCTCATAGTGGCAGCACAAACGCTTGCAAAGCCAATGCCTCGCTGAGATGTCTACAGAGGGCTGTGATTCGCATGCATTAGGGCATAAGTACTTTAATTTCATGAACTGGAGACAATCTTTGACCTTGCTCGATGTTTTGAGTGGTGGAATTGCCCCATGTCATTGTCTTGTCGATGGTCTCACATCCCATCCCTGCTTTTCCCTTGTCGACCCCACCGCACAATCGCCAATTTCATGACATGGATCACTAATCGTCTGGCCTACTGTTATTTCGCAGCTCTAAGAAACATGCTAATGAAATGAAATTGCAGAGGTGAGGACTAGCATGCAAAAGCAAGCTGTGGGGTGTGCACTCAAACCTGCTACGGTAAAGGCTAATTAGCTCAGAAATGACAGATTGCTACGACTATTTGTCAGTTTAATACCCCTCATTTACGGGTTTTCTATGAGCAGAGTTGGAAAAACCGTTATACGCTGAATCGTTTAGCGCATTGTCCCTACTTTTCATGGGTAAATATGTACCGACGCCACCAATGAGACTGCTTCCAAAGCCTAAAGCGAAGAATCGCAGACTACAATGCTTAAGACAAATGGAGGCATCAGTGCTACCGCGCATGCATTATTCCCATTCCTCAGTGTTGAGCGAGTGGAATGAAATCAACATGCCCTCTGAGCCTCCATTATGGACCACTACTAAGTGTTAAAGGTCCATTAACTCAGTAAATTGAGGAGGCGTCTAGAAACAGCCTTAAATGCATCGCCACAATGTGGAATTGCTAATATATGCGCTTCCTTAATTGGCTGGTCGACCAATGGAGTCTTTTACCTACCACTTCTATCCATCTTGTCCAACCGTTGCATTGGGTAAGATATTGGCCCTTCTTACCGAGGCCACAAATGGAATGGCTCAAGCTCGCCGTTATTTTTCCGCCTATAGTCTTTGTAACCTACCGACTTATAAGCATCTAAGACTGTCTTACAACTATTCTAACCTCAAGAATCGGTTCCCTCGTCATATTGTGAGCGTGAATAATTAAACTTCAATTTGAAGATTATAAGCGGTTCAATCTCAATCCAAAAGTAAACTTACCTGACAGTTTTATTCTGCACATGTACGCAAGCGAATACAAGAACTTTATCGGTTACATCTGAGGTGCTTTGTTGGGGCTGACTTGCGCTCATTGTCCTTGCTTAATGTGAAAACGGGTAAAAATGTCCAAATTGCGATTGTGAAACTGGTTTCCACTTTCGTCAAACCCAAAGTATGGCTAGCAACAGTGATCTCTTCCCTCCGTTTAGCTTAAAATTAGTTTTGGCTTAGTTTATGTTGCCTAAATATAAACATTTTTTGGGTGCCTGCTAAATAGAGGCATAAATTTCCGAATCAATTTTATGCATGCATGTATGCAGCAAAGTTAGGCAACAGTTAGGAGAGAGCCGTTGGATTAACCTAAGTTATAGCAATGACTCAACTTAGCCACCGATGTCGCAATTCAAGTCCACCTTAACGTCAGCTCTGTATTTCTGATGAGGGTAGTGAGATTCCAGACCCACACCAGCAATGCACAGCACGGAGTACTGAAATCAAAAGATTCGCTCACCTAAAGCAACAAATAAATCACGCCTTGCTATTCAGCTGCAATTGCATCAGAGACGTGGTGTTGAAATCATGAGAGAAAAACAGCATAGTAAGCTGTTTTGGATCTTGCCAAAATTGGGTAGAGTATACACACAGGCTGAAAGATGTTACGTGGATATAACTTTTGGTTGTAGTAAGTGATTAGATTTGAGAGCTACAGTGAAGCTTCTAGGTTGCGAAACATTGCTGCAGTGGAATCGATGTCTGATATCTATCAAGCATGATGCAGCAGCACAACGGCCGGAAAGAATAATGTTTATTTGACCAAGTTTTAGAAGAAGAACTATGGGAAGCTAAGAAGCGGCTTATCAAATAGCAAGGTCACTCTCTTTTTATTGCAGCAAAATAGACTCACAAATCCAGCCAACAAATGGTAGCATTAAGATAAATTTATCCATTTGAAATTTGCTGATAGAATTCGTATCAACCCGAAACGGAAGATGAGGCACTATCCTTCTTATCTGCGTTGCAAAGGCGATATCCTTTGGGATCGAATGCAGCACGCAGAAGACGGAGGCGCAAGCTGTTGATGACGTCTCGTTCATTAGGGTGCTCCTGTTCTGTGCGGAATAACACTACATCCAAGCGATCAAAAGTAAATCCACAGAAAGTGCAGTGGTAATCTTTGTTGCAGCCTTCTTTAGTTGAACAATTCTGCGGCTCTTCATGCACATAGGAATGAGAAGGGTCCAGGCTCTCAGGAATTTCAGACTTTTCCAGAACTTGCCGACTTGGTGCTAACAGTTCAAATTCATCTTTAGTGAAAAGGACGTATGAAGTGTGTTTTTATTGCTTTCCGAAAGGGCAAAGAGCACTGCCTGCAAGCAAACCATACCTATGTGTGCCATTGTGTGACATGCCGTTACCGCAAGTGTGCTGAAACCCTCAAGGCAAAGCACACAGTAGTAGAAATTGCAATTACTGTGCCGCAGGAGGTGCCGATGCATCCGCTTCAAGTGCCTGTGCTCCGACTGTTCTGCACAGTCTGCAATATATTCCTCACTGCTTATCAGCATATTCTACTACAAATGCCACTGTTTGTAGGAAACGTTCGCATTGACCGTGTTGAAAGCCCAGGCATAGTATTTGATGCTTTGGACAAAAAGAGGGTAAATGTAAGTCGCAAAGAAGGAGTGCAACGCAATGCACATTATGCAAGTAAAATTAGCAGAAATTCCTTAGTTATAAAATAAAAGTAGTTATTTGATGACGGACGTTCAACCCCCAGCTTGGTCCTTCAAGCATGCAGGTCAACTGTCATCTTCATCTTAGCTTGTGTGACAACAAGACCCCTTGTCAATCCCACTGCACAGACGCCAATTTCATGACAAGGATCACTAATCGTCTGNTGCGGATCTGTCAGCAGTTAAAGTTGCCTCATAATGGCAGCACAAACGCTTGCAAAGCATCCTACGTGGCATAACAAAGCCAATACCTCGCTGAGATGTCTACAGAGGGCTGTGGTTCACACGCATTAGGGCATAAGTACTTTGATTTCATGAACTGGAGATAATCTTTGACCTTGCTCGATGTTTTGAGTGGTGGAATTGCCCCGTGTCATTGTCTTATCGATGGTCTCACATCCCATCCCTGCTTCCCCTTGCTTTACAAGCAACAAGACCCCTTGTCAATCCCACTGCACAATCGCCAATTTCACGACATGGATCACTAATCGTCTGGCCTACTGTTATTTCGCAGCTCTAAGAAACATGCTAATCTCTCTTATCACAAACAGTTGCATTCAATGTGTGTTTCACTCAAGTCACTTCGCCAATGCGCGTGCCATTTGTGACGAATCGGATAATGTTGACGTATACGCAGGTAAGAATTCAACTGTGTGCAGTCACTTCAATTTTGTAAAGAGGTAGTGAGTTTGAGATTACATCTAGTGCCAAGAACCCATCGTCCTACTTATCTCAAATGGAAGTGTTCTATTGTACCATCTCCGCCATCTCTAGACAAGCTTTTACTTCTCCGCTTCGTTGGAGGTCCATGTTTTAGATAAGCTTGAATATTTCCTCGTCACTTCAAAATCCACGTGCAGATCTGAGCAGCACCCATAACCCTGGTTATCTGGCTGAAAGATAAAGTCAAAGATGCATAAAATAGTGATTAAATAGTTTTGTTTGGCTTTATAGCGTCTCAAATCCTTTGAACTCGTCACACTCAAATGCTCCTCATTTCACTGCTTTGAGTGAGTTTCCCTTTACTCACTACATATCTTCACGGCTTCATCCTCGCAAAGTGTGTTAGAGAAGTTTTGATGTATGCGCCGAGAAAAAATCAACGAAAAACAAACATAATCACGCAGTGCTGTATTTCTTCCCACCGTATGCACCTACAAGGAACAAAAAGATACTATTGTAAAAGGGTGAAAAATGCCAAAGACACCGAAAAACGTCCAATTGGGAAAAGTTTTGATGCAAAGAGTTTCGTATTTCAACGCGCATTGTGAAGGGTGGTGAGGAGGGCGAAAGGGTGGTGAGAAATGCGGAACAATTTGTCATAGCACAGAACAGGACGCAGTCTCTGATGAAGACAAAGCGAATTAGTGAATTCAGCCTTTTCTAAGGCGCATAAGTGACCTCATCTTCCTGCGTGGATGATGTGCCACTACAATTTACCCGACATATTTCGAGACGACGCGATTAGAGGCTAGTATTCACTGCTGATGGCGAAGTCATTGTCAGTTACTATGCAGGCGGTTAGAGGGGCAGTTATCAGATCGAACTCAATGCACTAAGCTAAATGGCATTTAAGCACGGTGATGTAGCATGCGTTCTAAGGAATTCTAAAACCCTTTATTATGAGGCGGTGTGTGTTTTCTCCCAAATTGTCTTTGCATTCCAAATGTAAATGATGACTAGTTGAGCAACTTGATGCATCATCATGCCAATACATTGGTGCAGGTGTTAAAACAAAGACAATTACGTTTTCCAGTCGCTCCTTATCAGTTGTTCTTGTAATCACAGTTAGTTGGGATCATTTTTGTCCCCCCCTCAAAAAGTTAAGCACACCGTATAAACTTTTATGATGGAAAAATACAACACTACGCTGGGGTTGTAAGTCTGTGGTCCTATTGTTGCAAATAATTTAGCTTTCGTCCAGATCTTCTCCTGCTACGAAAAGCTTTGGCGACTCTAAACCATCAAGCCGAAATAATTGCTTCCATTCAAAATTTGCCAACGATTGATCCTACAAAGTTCACAGCATTAAATACATTATAAATCTTCAGATATAGAGTGTAAACTATTTGGTTACCTTTCCAGTGGGTAAAATTTCATATACATCGGCCCAGTTAAAGGAGGATACTGCAGAAACAAACATTCACAAGTTTGAGTAAGTTCGCTAAGTAATGCACCCTTGCAGGGTGTTTGAATGGAACAAACATTCACAAGTTTGAGTAAGTTCGCTAAGTAATGCACCCTTGCGTAAAAATATTAGCCTGTCATTAAATGTGACGAGCGATATGGATGAGATGTGCTGCTCAAAAATCCATGGAGCTGAGTCCACTGGGATCCAGTCTGTTCGACCGATGAGAGTGGAAGGCATTCAACAGTCAGTCCCTCGTCTCCTCCAATAACCACTACGCATCCTTTAAAGTAGGCTATTTCTGGGCTTCGACGTGCTTGAAGCATCGGCTTGAGCTCAAGCCATCGCCAATCGCTCGCATCCGCTGGATCTTGTACTAGCAATTCAGCTTCAGCTAACTTCTTAGATGCATGTGTTTCCCCATATGCTCCGCCAACAACAACGATTCCAATGTCCGGAATATTCAACGCAGAGGGATTGCATCGCCAAGACGGCATGTCAGGGAGTCGTGTCAGTCTAGAAAGACTGATATGGCTACATCAAACTTACGCGTCCAATTTTTCGCATGCAGCAACGACTTGTTTAACACCTCTTCCGAAATTAAGGTCTACATTTTCATAGCAGCCCCCAAAAATGAAGATAAATTCATTTCTCGACGCAACAGCATGATGTTGGCGTTTACTCGCAGAAAAGTGCTCATAGGGAACGGAACACTTTTGATGATCTACAAACATTAGGCTGCCGCTGATGTCCGCTAATGTAACGACACACAATCTACCTGGAAGTAAGGAAATTAAAGCTTGTGTTTAATTTACCGTGAAGTGACGTCGTTCCTCCGCCGGAAGGAAATGTAAGAACGAACGATTTGTCCCGTCGCAAATGCGGCTGAGATGACAAGGCATATAGTGACGAATACGGACCTCGGCTGATGACCAAAAGTACCTCTCTAGACAGTGGAAAGAATCAGCAGGTGTGAAATACAGAACGCAAAGTAGACAATGATAAAGGCAATGCTGCAGTGTTAGGTCTTAACAAATCGCAAC
The DNA here is from genome assembly GCA_001693075.2 of Taenia saginata. Classification (NCBI taxonomy): domain Eukaryota; kingdom Metazoa; phylum Platyhelminthes; class Cestoda; order Cyclophyllidea; family Taeniidae; genus Taenia; species Taenia saginata. The sequence goes on from LWMK02000449.1 coordinate 24,523, forward strand.
GTTTATCGACTCGACTAGTCCACATTTTAGGGAATTGGTTCATGTACTTGGCTGGTAGTGGAGAGTTGGAGACACGCCATAACCTCAGCATGGTCACTCCCTTGTCCGGCTTTATTCCAATATTTAACAGGGTAGAACCTGGGCAATCGCAAAAAAATTGATGTAAAAGGCTTACCTATGGTACCCATACAAATAATCCATCCACCCTGTATTCAGCCCCTAATTATGCATATATGCATCTATCCATCCATTCCTTACCCATACTTCCATTTCATGCTTTGTATTTATTCACCCATCTTCCCACTCGTCAATTACGTCTGGCTTATCTGTCGCAAAGCTTTTCGTTCCTCGTCCACTTCTGCGTGCTTTCATTAATAAAGCAATCTTCTACCAAGTTTGTTCATTCCTGACACACGCGCTGTGCTCACCTGCTTGAAACAATTCTGCGTATCCCCTCACAAATGCCCAAAACTCGGTTAGACATTGTAGAGATAGCTTGGTCAAATCAACCTTCGAAAACAGCTTCGCGAACACCTTCCCCCTTTCCTCCAAGTCGTGCTCATCGAAACCAGTCTCCAACCACTTGGAAATCGTCCGAAACTTCGCTTCCTCACTAGCGCCTTTCAGTTGTATTTCCTCCAATAGCATCTCGAATTGCTCAACTTTTGTCTGCATTAGTATTTCTCCTGGCAAACATAGGTCTTTGAAGCGTTCTGACAACAGAGGAATGCATAGTTTTAGTAATTCACGATTCAACGTAGCATTGGCTAAGGACCACATTTCTTCCACGTTGTCCAGAGAGATCCTATAGCCAGCAAGATTATACAATGTGGTCAGCTTCCTCTACCTCGTAGTTAGAAACTCCACGCACCAGGAGACGACCGTCCTGGAGCCAAGCTTGTGCGCAAGCAAACACAGCTGTGTAGCGTTTTCTGTAGAAATTATAATTTTACCTGTGTACGCATAGTTGGTGATAGGCCTTCAGGTGACCTTGAAGAAACCGGGACAAAGTGCATTTGAGTGGGGATGACTTAGCCACTTTTACGCACATTTCGTCACACCACATCGCATCAAACGACAGAAATGAGTTCCTGACACCACTGATCTTACTCGTTTATTTTCTTAACAATTGATTTCATGCTCATCGCCCTTCGCGCCTTTTCTGAACATCTTTTAAGCGCTTTCCAATGTGCACCTATTTTGCAATAAGCAGAAGTTTGTCTAGTCAAGTTTGTGCCTCAGTGTGTCTATTTGCAGGTCTCATGTTTAGAATGGAACAACTGTTGCATGAAAATCCTGCGATCATTATCGTTTGACATTGTTTGATTTCACGCGAAGCATAGCTGCAGTTGGCGTCTTAAGCATAGATATTAGTTCAAAATTTTAATTACAATTAGCAGTTAGCAGTGAAANGAAACTTCACGCACCAGGAAACGACCGTCCTGGAGCTAAGCTTGTGCGCAAGCAAACACAGCTGTGTAGCGTTTTCTGTAGAAATTATAATTTTACCTGTGTACGCATAGTTGGTGATAGGCCTTCAGGTGACCTTGAAGAAACCGGGACAAAGTGCATTTGAGTGGGGATGACTTAGCCACTTTTACGCACACTTCGTCACACCACATCGCATCAAATGACAGACATGAATTCCCGACACCACTGATCTTACTTGTTTATTTTCTTAACAATTGATTTCATGCTCAACTCCCTTCGCGCCNACGACAGAAATGAGTTCCTGACACCACTGATCTTACTCGTTTATTTTCTTAACAATTGATTTCATGCTCATCGCCCTTCGCGCCTTTTCAGAACATCTTTTAAGCGCTTTCCAATGTGCACCTATTTTGCAATAAGCAGAAGTTTGTCTAGTCAAGTTTGTGCCTCAGTGTGTCTATTTGCAAGTCTCATGTTTAGAATGGAACAACTGTTGCATGAAAATCCTGCGATCATTATCGTTTGACATTGTTTGATTTCACGCGAAGCATAGCTGCAGTTGGCGTCTTAAGCATAGATATTAGTTCAAAATTTTAATTACAATTAGCAGTTAGCAGTGAAATAGAAGATGTAGATGCAAAGTGAAACATAGCTCAAAGCCAGCACATGATTGGAACGATGCGAGTCAAGTCAAACTTTATGCTTTATTAATTTCCAATCAAGCCACGAACAGAGGTGCTTCCGTCTCCTCCTAGGCCAAAGGGTTAAGTCTATGTTGCCCTTGTCTAAGTAATTCTATTTTACCCTTAGATGTGCAAAACAGGCATAAAGGCAAATGCCCTTTAAGACTTTAACTGATTGCACTTATCGTACACAGCTGACCGAGGGCATAAAAGTCCAAACTTGTGGTGTTGGGGTCTTGTTGAAGTGTGGTGATCCTACGTTACCAACCAGCCTCATTTATTAAATGCGAGAATGTCATGCGGGTATATTAGAGGTGTCAGTAATATTGAGTTGCTGTGCATTTTTAGCCATGCAGCCCTCAATGCTCCTCAAAATGTGGGACTTGAGGCAATCGACCCTTACACGGTGTACATGAGATGGGATCCACCACTCAAGTCCGATGGCCCGGAACTTTGACTCCACATGGCAGGACACGGTGGATCTCCCCCAGTTCAAAGCCATGTCTTCGATGGTTTACAACCAGGACAGACTATTTTCGCCTTTGTTAATGACCGCACTGGTGAGGGAGATGTGGAGAAACATAAGTGTTTTGGCAGGAAAAGTAGGGAAGTAAGAACAACTGCATCAAGTTTGAGTGGAAGTAAGCTGCTTGTGCTCTTTTTATCTAGTAACAATATCTTTTTTTAAAGCTGACCAGAACATATTTAAATAAGCCTACAGCAGTACCCGTTTAAAGCTGCCAAGTGAGATCCCCAGGTTTATTTAGTTGTCTTTTGCCAAGAAACCAATTAAGGACAGTAGAGCTGGCGTACCTATTAAGGTAGACCAAATTGCTCTGCTTTACAAATTACCAGTTAGTTTACATGATTACAAAGAGATTTGCCGTTTCGTGTACTAGAGGAAGAAGTGTCTATTACAACTGCAGGATTCGCGACGACTTCCGCTATCACAACAAGTAGCAAATCTACGCAGACTCCAAAAATTGCAATAAGTGACAAGTCTATACAGACTTCAAAATTCACAGTACATGACGGGTCTACCCAGACCCCTGCTATGACATCAAGTAGCAAGTCCACCTAGACTTCCTCAATTACACCAAATAGCAGATCCACACAAACGCCTGTCTTTGTGCCGATGAATTGACCCATTTCGAATGCTGCACTGATCGGTTAGCAGATTCACACCCCAGGGCTCGGTATCACCGCGAGTGATGAAACTGCCTCTCATCCTGCTTAATCGGTGGATGGTTTCTGTGATGCAACATTATAGTAGGAGCCATCATCCACTTGGTTTAAAGTGCCGCGTAACCATAATCAATTCAGCAATCGCTATTCGTTCCGGGCGCTAAGTCGGATACAGATGATCATTTGGCATGCTTCGTGACCAGTCTTTGCACACTAGACGATGACACTTTCAGAGGGGATGGCGGACCTTCAGAGAGTGTCGGCTCATACAATCGGCGTAAATGCAGCGTCTTCACCGACCAGGTGAAATAGTCTTTACCATACATGAAGCGTTTTGAAAGGTCCTGCTGTAACTCATTACTACCAGCGCTGAAGTTAGCAGCAAATTCGTTTAAATCGTACATGCGAACAATCTACCTTATGCTTCTGTTCTTACCTAGCTTTGTAATTGCTTTCTTTACTCTTTCTTGAAACGGTAGTCTGTGTCTGCAAAAGGTTCCACAGATACGTGATAAAAATTGCAAGAATGATTACGGTGCTTAATGGTACTGGCAAACGTCCAATATTTTGGAGTCCAACAAAGATGGTGCATTGTGCGAAAGAGCACTTTAATGTGGATGCAATTGCGTTCGGCATGTAGGGAAGCACCATTGCATTTTACAGTATCCAATTCCTTCAATTCGAGTCCATTATGCAGTATCATTAGCGAAGTGATAGCTTGTAGTGTAGGAGGAAGCGAACAAATGCGAAAACGATAATTGAGTGTTTGAGTGAGTGAATGAGTAGATAGTGATATTACAGGGGTAGATTGAGTTAAAGGTTAACGATTACAATCCACGAATCGCTCTGGACATCGCGCACTCAAGCAGAACTATCCATTACCATGGCAGGGGAGGTGCTACTGCCTCCTCCTTCTAAGTAGTTGTTTCTTACCACACAGCCACGATAACATGGCAACTGTAGTCGTTGCGTAGAATTGCATTTCAACGCGCTGTGCAACTCACACAACCCTCAAATGTGGCCTTCCACTTGTCTTACATTCGAGTGATGGCGAATGCTTTACGACAGCCTCTCCGTCGTTGACGTATATCACGCCTGGATCCTTGTTTCGCAACATTTACTGTTGACCGAGAATGACACCCCAGGCGAGTTGAACAAATGCATGGGATTACCTGGACAATCTTGTGCGACCCAAGTTGATACAAACGATGGTGGATTCGACCTGCGTCGTCCCTACTCCTTTCCCTCTTCTCCCTTCTTCCATCACTAGGCAATTCGTGTACAGAAGATCTTCATACCCATTATACGACTCACCCCATCAAAAAGCTTGTACAGCAACAGAAATGTACTCGCGTTCTTTACTCTCACTTAAAATGAACATCCGTATGAGATTATTACAGGCATGGACATCAGATCTTGACACAAAGTTATGCTCAACTGCAGCGAGGTCTACCACCAAGACATTCACTCGCACGTTTGTTAATTTCGAAGCTCTGAACTTGTGGTTGCAGCGTGAGTTACTTGACTTGTTTTGATTTGGCACAATTCAGATGGCCTCCATTGCATTTTCGACGTTGCATGAAAAGGTTTGCTTTAGCTTTTGTTTGATGACTACCAGTGTGTGCATGTAAGCCCTTTTGTCGAAGCGAAATGGCAGATGCTAGTGGGTGGTGCTTGTCAACACACGCGACAGTTATCTGTCTTCTGGACAGCCCTTAAATTGGGCAAAATCAGTGTCAGTGCCAGTTAGGAGTGCTAGCGCGGAAGATGGTGTTACATTGAATAGGAACATGACACCTACTAAATAATGGCAGTCGTGGATTTAGGCCTGACATCTACAGTGGTCTTGGAAATGTGGAATATATCTGGTTCTTCTAGGCTTTAATCTTCGTCCGGTGGTATTGGTGATTATTTTAATTATCCCAAAACAAAACTTCTCTCACTCCGTCACATTAACTGAACTTTAATGACACTAAATTGGACCAATCTACAGCAAAGATAAGCATCGAATGAAATGCCGCCCGATTGGTTAATATCATTGCGGCGGCATGCGCTTGACGCGTACTGGACCAGTCTCGCCGACATTACATTGACGATTGGCCTGCAGTCCCATCAACAGATTGCGTAAAGCTTATTGCTACGAGAGGTAGAGATGTCTGTCAAGCACTAGAACAACGCACACGCGTAACGATTTCGCTGCTGAGATTCGAGAAGGCACTGCCTTGTGATCAACGGCACATTTCGTAATTTAATCGGGCAGGCATTTTAGTCAATTGATACATTACTACTTGAAGTCTCGAGCACTTAAAAGGGGGAAGTTGGGAAGATACCACATTCCAAAGTATCAGATGTGAGCATTCTAGCCTCTAAGCAAATATTAATTATAAAACCAGTAAATGCGATCAGTTCTGAACGATTTACAGATCCTTCCCTTTCCTCCTCACCCCCTCTCCCACCCCTGCTATTGGAAGGCTGGGTGTTACGGGACATTTTTATTATGATAGGAGCAGGGAAGTATGAGATCGAAGCATTTACGGCAGGGAAGCTTCACACTCTTGAGAGAAATCACGAGCGTCCACCACCTATGACTACCTCGGCTTGAGGAATCGGTGATGCAACCAATCAAAAGGATGACTGCAAACAGTCCAAGAACGGTCGCTGTTAAGTGTGTTCATGTACGCGTGTGCGTTTTCAATTGTGCGCTTTAGTTCTTACTCACCTATGCTGGTAAATCGATGTATTCACTTAACTACCATCCACATATACATTCACATCTGTGCAACCGCTATACCAGGGCGAATTTCCACCCTTCTTTTGAAAGCCACATGCGAATTAGCCTAATATTGGAACTACAGTTTCACACTGCTTTTTCTGCAAAATGCTAAATGGCATCGTTTTGGACAAGACCCCACTCGAAACCAGAAGATGCTGTCACTCTTAGTTCGTATTACTGCTCCAACCAGACCAGTCCACAAACCACTACTCAGTGTGTGCCACAAGGCGTGTGCTGCGTGGCAGCGGAAGATGTCTGCGATCTGAAGCTTGAACAGAAGGTCGAAACTCAAGAAGAAGCTTTGAAATGGGACGAGCGCCCTTAGCCTGCCTAGCAGTGGCAGCGTTTTGCATTCTGCTACAGGATTGTCGGGATTGCAATGGGGATGCTATTAGTGAGGGACACGACCTTGATGGCATGCTCCTTAGCTCCCAGATGCAAACTGCCGGTGTTGTCACACATACGCCTCCAGGAGGCAGGCAACGCTGAGTAGGTGATCGCTAGACAATGACGCAGGCACAAAATTTTGTTCTTGATGCATGCAATGAAACTACTCTGAAGGATACTGAGGGGATGTGGAAGCGATGGTTTAGTAAGTAAAAGGAAAAGCACTCACAATAGCAGATTGAGCAGTAAATGCAAGTGACGAGTTCAAAGGATTGAGCGACAGAAGGTAAACTGATGTACTCAGAATAAGGGTTTATGCATCTTTGGCTTTATCATTCAGCTAAGTAATCAGGATTATAGGCGTTACTCAGGCCTACACATAAATTTCATTGTGACGAAGAAGGACAAAAGCCCACTTAATACATAGGCCCCTGACGAGGCGGAGAAAGGAAAACAAAGATGAACGAATGGGTCACTTTCATTCGAGGTAAGTAGCACGACCGACTCTTAGCGCTTGATATAATCTCAAAATTACTACCTCTTTGCAAATATGGAGACGATTGCGCACAGCTGAATTCTTACCTGTGTATACGTCAACATTATCCGAATCGTCACAAATGGCACGCACAGTGGCTGAGTGACCTGATTAAGGCGCATACTGAATGCATGGCGTTGTGATAAGAGAGGGTTGGTACGTTTCTTACATCTGCAAAACAACAATAGATGAGGCGATTAGCGAATCTTGTTAAGGGATTGACGCTCGTGCAGTGAGATTGGTAAGGGGTCCTACTGCTTGTAACCCAAGGGAGAGCAATGGATGTTGTGCAAGGCTACCGACAAGGTAATGACATAGGGCAATCCCACCACTCTGAACAGTGGGCTGTTGAAAAATTTTCTCAAGTCCATCAAATCAAAGTGTTTTTATGCTACTAGTGAACGCGAGGCGCAACCCTCTGTATATGTCTCAAAAAGGTATTGCCTTTGTTGTTGCTACGTATGATGCTCCGCTTGCGTTTGTACTACCGTCATGCAGCAAATTCAACTGCTAGCAAATGCACGCATAAAGTGAGGAGGAGAACCCTCCTCTGCTAATGGTCTGGCGACAACTTGACCCAACAGCACAAAGCCAATTGATACTTGATTTTCACTAGAATGTGTAGACTCATGGGAAATGTGAATGGTGGACTGTTATAAGCAATGCGAGAGCGTCTGTTTTTGCTCAAATTTTGGTAACGCCTAGTAATGGTTAGGCCTGAGAAGATTGATGGAACTTATTGATGAATAATTCATTGGCACGACCAGTCCTTCAACACAATAGAATGTCACGCCTATTATTGTTACCCCTTTAAACGGTGGTCACTACGACCAGATGTACTTTAACCGTGACACAGCTGTTCACATTAGGTAAACGCAAGGCCAAATTTGGCGTGTGAATCGGTGGTGTAGTCACGGCGTTTCTACTAGTCAGCCAGCTCTCACGTCACGTGCAACGCACCGCACAGCTCAGTTTACTAGCACACCAGCAAACCAAGCCTTCCGTCTCCATTCAAAAATGTGTTTGCACTCACACTTGGTAGTCATACTTAACGATATTTGATGGCGAAATAAATGTCCCCGAACGTTCTGCATAGTTTGCATAATACTCTGAGTGATTTATCCACGCGTGGACTTAGTTAGCCTCCCGCACGTCTCCATTTCCAGATGTGTAACACCTCCAAAATGCCGTGATCCGCAGCATCAGTATTGGCTAAGTTATCCTAGCCTCAATGTAGAAGAGAAGCGAGTGGTCTTCCAAGTGTGAGCAGCACAGTGTCGATTTGCCCTTATGCCAAAATACTGCTGTTAAGATGTCATTTGGTGGCAAATGCGAGCTCGTGAATCTCGATTGACATCAGCTCTTCACAAACTGCCATGTTTTTAGACTGGTTTAATTAAATTCTTGGAATGTAACTAAAACAAACAAAATCATTTCTTCCTTCTCCATGTGGTGTCATTTCTGTTCTAGATTTGCAAATCCGTTATGGCATGGAGGCAATGCATATTGCACAGACTCCTGACCTATGAATGAAGTTAGCTTGACGTAATTATTTTAAGGTTTGCAGGTGGCGGCAGCGTACACAGATGTGTAGCAGAATCTAAAGGCAGCAGAGCCTTAGAAAATGCCGCAAATGACTCCAGTGGATCCACTGGGCTTGGTTTAGTCACTGATGTTTGGCAACAGCGCTTTGGCATTGTCTGCGGCTAATAACTCACCGCGAGTTGAGAAGCATGTAGATAACTACGTATAATTTAATTCGTAGCATTGGTTCATCTGGCTAAATGAGGCTTTGCTTTTAATTCTAACAACCTACTTTTTAAAAGGGGTTGCTAAATGGAAGCAAATTGGTTATAGATTGATTACGTTTTCCAATGTGCGTCCCTCCGCACGTTTCCTTCTTAAATGGCTATTTAGGGGTCTGGATTCGGTTGCGAATATTGAGCGCATGCTGTGAAGCAAACCGGACTTGGGTTATTACAGCGTCCAGCGTTGCAAAGGAAGCATACTGATTAAGCAGGTTGTTCACGTTTGGCTAACAGGCGGAATTCGTACTACTAGTATGGCGCGGAATAAACCCAGCCCACTGAAGGCTAGATGGTGTAACAGTGATTTTAATGGCANGTTAAGCGTAGCTCCTCGTAGTTTTGACTACGGTCCTCGTGGACCATGTTGTCAGTGGCTTCTGTGTGTGTTACATGGAATGATCTTCTGTCCTCCATTACCTTGGCCACTTCATTATCGTGCCCTTAAACGGAAGTATGGCACACTGGAATGCCTCCAAGTTCTTCTGAATGTCAACAATGAATCACTTCTACTTCAAGTCTTGTGGTAGTCATTGGTGACATCAATCTGCCATTATACTTTAGCGGCTGGACGAAGATGAACTGCGGATCCAGCTTCAGGCTACTCAAAGAAAATAACTGAAAACCCACACATTTGCGCTTGCACTGGTGATAAGATGATTCCTGCAAGTAAAGCTGCACGCTTTTGTTAATCATCGATTCAAACAATTGCCTGTTGTTGTTAATCCATTGCTTGGTGATTGCTAAAGTCTTTCCAGATGCACGATGCTGCAAACTGACATAGAATCACTGCAGTTGCTCGGACGAATCAAAATTAGCGGTGTTCTCTAAGGATTAGCTAAAGCAGTAGGGACCCATAGCTTTGTGATCAATTGCTATCTTCTCATCAGGGTTGCTTCGTTATATTGGGTCGGATTACAACTAAGTGATGTACGGCTGAATGTTAAGAGCTACTATGGGAAGTGTTGTGTTAGCACGATTGAAGGCAATGCTTCTAAACTACCTGAGGTTCACTTGAGTAGGTTGATCTGACTGGTATAGAGGATGATGAGTAAGGCGGATGCTGATTCATACATGTCATCAAAAATGATCAATGAGCTGTAGAGAAGGTCCCAGTAACGCCGTCCCCTAATCCAATGCATAGCAAGTCTTTGGGGTAGAGACTGACGGTTATAGTCACGTTTGCATGAACATTGTCCCCCATCCATTCTAAGGTCATGCCCATGTGTTAGAGTCTAGTCGTCGACACAAAGAATTAACCCACCACACAATGCCAGAGAAGGGATGGTTTTCTCATTTAGTCGTCACGTTAGAGCTGCCATTCGATAACGTGGCGGTTTGTCATTGAAAACCTAATTTATCTACTTGATTGGAACTGGCAAAACGGTTGTTTTAACCACAAATGGAAGTGTGCGCTTTACTGCTGAGGCAGCTAATTAGTGCGCTCCATAAATTGGCACAAATCTAGTTACTCAAGTCGCTTGCAGTAAACACACTTCGGTGTGTTCCCCTCATCTTAAATTTTGGATCAAGAAAGGCGGCTAGGTAAGACACCTCCACTTCGTTGGCATAATCGGTGGGTCAACATGTCCTTCACTCCTTATAAAGCGATGACGTCTGCCTAGCCACGGGACTGGCTGAACCTAAAATCTACCCATCTAAGCAACGGGCAGCTCCCAGTGCTTTACCAGTACTTTTGGAGTACTGAGGCAGATCTACTCAGTTTTTGTCCCTTTCCATCAATTCAATGAAGTGTCCCTCCTAAAATGATGAAATGAGAAGGACTTAGCCATGTGTAGTGCATTTATAGTAATGCTGTATTAGTGATTCGACCGGCTCATTTCGCCTAAAGTGGATGGTCATAGCCTCGTGCCGAATTTTATTCGTGCATTATTCTTTAGGTAGTTCATGAATGGAACTTCCGTGCACGGATTCTCCACCATCGAATAGCAGATGTGCAGACTATGTGCAAACTACTGGATTGCAATTCGGCACATCACTCCTCCCTTCTGGTAGCCGTGAACGATCCACAAATGACGGTATATGTTGCACAAAAGGGAATAACAAGTAGTGGAAAGGGATCATAGGAAAAGTTGCTTTTAGGCTGTGCTAAAAACAGCAAAATGCAAGTTGCTCCTTTTACTCGTGGTCAGGCAATCACTACATTTACGTAAAACATGTAAAGTATTTAGGGCTTAATGTAGCCTTGTTACGCTACTGTACTACTAGTGCGATCCGGTGGCGATCCATCAGCCACAATCTGCTACACAATAGGTTCCATGACATGACTTGTTTTATTGTTCGTGATATTGACATCGAAGATTACTTTGCAGTAACTTCTCGTGCGCTGTTGATGACTCTTTACATATTCTCCTGTGAGTTGCTGCTCGATCCTCCTCATATTACAAAGCGCTTAGCTTTGCAAACACAACTATTTCCTACGCAAAGGAAGTCAGAAAATAAAAGTGCGGTAATTAGTGCCTGGCTAGGCGTGCTGTATCCTTTCTGAGAAAACCACTCGGACTTCTGGAGAGCTTTGGTTCCCCTGGGATGTCTCTCGTAAAGAAAATGACGATCAGAATAGCATGCATGTTATCGAGTTGGATCGGTGATCAGATTAGCAAATTATGCGAATGAAAAGCAGACCGCACACTTTGAAGCAGTGGTGTGGAAATGATGTGGCAAAATGTACTCACCTGTTCCAGAGTTGACTGACGTGCGATGCTTTGGCCAGCAGGGAGAGGACTGGAGGGGTTGCAACTTCAATGTGGCACTCACAGGGGCAGAAAATGCGATGAGGACGGAAAACAACTCGTCAATGCATGTGAAAGAGCCTATCGTGTTGTGATTTGCGTTAGGCCATATGCAACAAAAGTAAACAAGTTTGCCAAGCGAATGAGAGCAATCCGTTGCGTAGTTTCCGTCACAATCACCTTTTCTTGTCTGGATCTGCGTTGGTCGCCAGTAGCAAAATGAGACGACTGCAGTTCGCGTAATCTCCTAGCTTCAAATAAAAGTTCATTAAACGAGTTGTAATTTGATACCAGAGCCCATGTGTGCTCTGTGTTTTAAAGAGTTCTTCCTGCCTGAATGCCCTTCAAAATGTTACAAACTATCTGCTCGACAATCTTACCATGGTGATATTATCAATAGCAAGATCCATTGTGAAGTATACAATGTATTCACCTGGGCCGATGTAATATGATAAAGCATTTTACACCTCATCTGCAGCTCCTACTTCTCAATCCACCCTCAGGAGTGTAATGCACTGTCGAAGGTCCGAACTGATGCAGATTGGATATTACTTCTTGAACGGTGGTGAAAGCGATAATGACACAGTGGGAAGTGCAGGCAACAATTGCTGAAGATAGAGGCTACACAACACTAGAACTGGTCCACCATTGCCACCACTCCCTAAATTTTTCTATTAATGCAGTCAGACCAACATTTTCCTGCCTATAAATTACCGTGGCAAAAGGCATGGTAAACGAGTCGCTGAATTGGAGCCGTGGTATAACAGGTTGCACCACAAAGAGATAAACGAAGATTGATTCGAATGAAGAAGACATCATAGTGTAAACGATGGGCAGTTTGATTTGATGTGTTCGAATGCGAGGGTTTGTTCAAATTGGTTCCAAAATTATGTTTGGATTGCATGTCAAACAGTCGATGGGTCATGCAGCTTTCTAGAGGCGAACAGCCTCAAGCGTTTGTACTATAAGCTCTTCCATTTACAGTTGTGTATGCACGCCAGGACTGCAACAGGATCTATGTGAACTACGTACTGCGGATGATGCCCCTCATTTAAAGCAAAGTGGTCGAAATAATCGGTTGAAATACGAAGATAATGGAAATCACAACAGACATTTCCATGCCGAGCGAAATCACCATACCCTTTGATTAAGCTATTTTCGTGTATAAGTTGACTGACGTGCGATGCTTTGGCCAGCAGGGAGAGGACTGGAGGGGTTGCAACTTCAATGTGGCACTCACAGGGGCAGAAAATGCGATGAGGACGGAAAACAACTCGTCAATGCATGTGAAAGAGCCTATCGTGTTGTGATTTGCGTTAGGCCATATGCAACAAAAGTAAACAAGTTTGCCAAGCGAATGAGAGCAATCCGTTGCGTAGTTTCCGTCACAATCACCTTTTCTTGTCTGGATCTGCGTTGGTCGCCAGTAGCAAAATGAGACGACTGCAGTTCGCGTAATCTCCTAGCTTCAAATAAAAGTTCATTAAACGAGTTGTAATTTGATACCAGAGCCCATGTGTGCTCTGTGTTTTAAAGAGTTCTTCCTGCCTGAATGCCCTTCAAAATGTTACAAACTATCTGCTCGACAATCTTACCATGGTGATATTATCAATAGCAAGATCCATTGTGAAGTATACAATGTATTCACCTGGGCCGATGTAATATGATAAAGCATTTTACACCTCATCTGCAGCTCCTACTTCTCAATCCACCCTCAGGAGTGTAATGCACTGTCGAAGGTCCGAACTGATGCAGATTGGATATTACTTCTTGAACGGTGGTGAAAGCGATAATGACACAGTGGGAAGTGCAGGCAACAATTGCTGAAGATAGAGGCTACACAACACTAGAACTGGTCCACCATTGCCACCACTCCCTAAATTTTTCTATTAATGCAGTCAGACCAACATTTTCCTGCCTATAAATTACCGTGGCAAAAGGCATGGTAAACGAGTCGCTGAATTGGAGCCGTGGTATAACAGGTTGCACCACAAAGAGATAAACGAAGATTGATTCGAATGAAGAAGACATCATAGTGTAAACGATGGGCAGTTTGATTTGATGTGTTCGAATGCGAGGGTTTGTTCAAATTGGTTCCAAAATTATGTTTGGATTGCATGTCAAACAGTCGATGGGTCATGCAGCTTTCTAGAGGCGAACAGCCTCAAGCGTTTGTACTATAAGCTCTTCCATTTACAGTTGTGTATGCACGCCAGGACTGCAACAGGATCTATGTGAACTACGTACTGCGGATGATGCCCCTCATTTAAAGCAAAGTGGTCGAAATAATCGGTTGAAATACGAAGATAATGGAAATCACAACAGACATTTCCATGCCGAGCGAAATCACCATACCCTTTGATTAAGCTATTTTCGTGTATAAGTGAAGTGTAGTAAGTGGGCTGATGTCAACTACAAATGTTTGGACTAAAAGGGAGGAACTGATGAATTTTGAGTCCGTTCAAGGCCAATTGAACACGTGCATATATTTAGCAACTTGCACGGCATTTGCAGCCATCTAATCCATGTTTTACATCAAACGAGATTTCTGACTAAATGGAGCCTGTCTGATTCGAAAATACTCTTAAACTGGACTATGAATTCGCGTCAGTCCATTTTGCTTGATATGAGGCCCCTTTCGTAGGATAACTATTGCAAAATGATGCGTGGAAACACATGGGAACACCAAGTGTGCTGGAATGGACAAACACATGACAAGCAGGCAAATGACCTGTAGTGAGAATGCATAATTCTAAAAAGTGTCAATCCGGGAAAAAATTGGAACTACGCAGCCGCAATACTCGGACAGAATTCTGGTATAACAGAGCTTCCAGACATCCTTATAGAAATCCATTGGAGAAGTGATGAACTAAGTGATCAAATCAGTGCAAAATTGTTGTGAAATCGTAAGTATCGAGTGCTTAGACATTTTTGGAATTGGCGAATCACAACCTTCTGGGGTACCGAAGGAGATCCAATAGAACGTACAGCATGAAATTGAAAAAAAGGCCTAAAATAAGACTACATGCTTATTGGCTCCTTGCGAGTTCTTATTCTCTCTACCAGTAAAACGGGATCGTTAAAATTCTTTATCATCAAGATGACCACAGCCTTGTGTTTGACATTAAAATATTGCGGTGAAAGAAGGCAAATGTATCCAGATCGATCTCTGTGTCTGAGATTCGCTACGACTTCCATAATTAGTGAGGCGAAGATGTATTCCCATCTATAAAAGCTGTCCCACCTTTAAACCACCTCGTCCACAACGTTCATACACAAGCTCAACTAATCATATTTCATCACATCATGTGACATGGGATTGGGCGATTATGACCATCTGCTAATGGAAAACAAAGAACAAGAACAGGAGTAGGGTGAACGGTACCCGAAAGACGAGGGACTGCGTAATTCACGCCATGTGTAAATGCTCTCCTGAGGTGAGAGGCTTGCAAAGAAGATGGATCTAGCAGCAGTGGAGCTACCAGGGTTCCTTGATGTAGGCGAATGTTAGACCGCATGAACGCTGCCTTTGATGGGCAGCTCCATTAATTATCAATAGCTATGCCAATACCAAATCGGCCTCATTATCTGGTGACCAAGGCGGAAGAGCTACGCTGCGGATCTACCACAAGTGACTAGCGTCAAGTTGAAGTGAATTTTTACGTAATTACCAATCAATGCATTTGTTCAATAAAGCGGAAAAATACGCATCTGCGCTATGATTGCGAAAGTCACTTAGTGTGTGATGACGACGCCGAGGTCACTATGTAAGAGCAAGAATGTTGGCTCCGTGGATGGACGCGCCTTATGAAAACATAACTGTCAAATAGAACAGAGTGTTTCCACAACAAAAGAGGAACCAGTCATAAGCCATTTACTCCGGCAACAACTTTTACAACATATGGACAACATTCGAAGTTCAGATTACATACCTCGACGGGAATAAACATCCATACCTTCACAACTGAAGCGCAGTGGGTAGAAGACCAAGAAGGGCACCACACTTTTTATGTGTCATTTAAAACAGGGATTTTAATTTTTCCTTTTAATATGGGTCTTTACACCCATTTATTATTCGCACACACATTAGTAGGCTTTGGCAACATGGAACGAATCAAAGGTATCTTAAAAGCGATGGGCTGAGCGGTGCGATATGCGATTGGAAACATGCCAGCACGATTCCAATTGGGGTATCAGAAAAGTTATCGGACGAAATTTTGCGGGGTCTTATAAAGTTGGCAGTCCTTTCAAAATCAGAAGATGTAGCCTACGCAGTTATTGAATCCTATATAATGTAGGTGAAGATGAGACCAAGTAAGCTCTGCTTTTACCTATTCCAGCCTGCAAAATGTAAGCAAACAGAGGAAGTCTTGTTTGTGCTTCCAAACATAATCAGCGTTCGAAAAATATCTTAATTTACCGTCTAAAAATAGGCAGCCGTTTTTTTAATAACAGTTTACTGCTGTAATGCTCGTTGTATAAAGTGAGAAATAGCGAATTGTGCACAGTACTAGGCATTGTCGAACATTCCTATAAGATTACGGCTTCTGTTTCAAAATGAGCCTAAAATATGGTTGGCTGGGTCAAACGGAAAATGAAGGTGTGGAAGCTATACAGATTTACATCATCTCTACGCCATGCATCGCGTTCATTGCGGGTGGCAACGTCAAGGGCAACAGCGGTCAGTTGATACAAGTGTGACTGCGCAAATGTTATGGGAATGGGAGCAACCTTGCTATTTAATGAGCTGCCTCTTAACTTCGCCAAAGTCCTTTTTCCAAATCTTATTTAAAGAAACAATTTTCTTTTCGGCTGTTGTGCTGCTGCATCGTGGTTGATAGATAACAGACACAAGTGGCAAGGAAACCCTCATATTCGTGAATCTAGGTGAAGTCCATTTTGAGGCACAGGCGGAACTAACTCACCTCTACCAATATTACTGGATTGTTGGTGATGTGAGCAGCCAAAACGACGTGAGAGAGAAACTATGGCTATTTTAAAAAATGAAGTCTCGCAGTGGGACTGACAGGCAGTTATCCTTTAAAAAGCACATGAAGTCAAGCAAGGGCGCAACTGGCAAGTTTGAGCTCCGTACATAAGCCCCACAAATGACTCCGACAACCTGACAAATTACAATATTTAATGTACTGCATCCATAAGTGTGCAAACCACAAGGTGAGAATGAAAATGTTTTTATATATCATAGAAGCAAAACACGCTCTTGACAGCTGCTTTGTCTTGGAAGGGTGCGTTCTACTCCATAACCATTTTGCAATCCTATTCAGACTGCGCTGTTTGACCCTTAGATGTTAAATATCTACGGAATAGCTAGTCCAACATGAACTTTGCTGAGCTGAGGCCTACAAAACTCACCGAGTTCATACCAATTTGCACTGGGCCATGCTGTCTAGAATGCAACAATAGCACGATTTAATGTGTGTGTGTAAGCGAGTAAGAATGAGTTAGGGAAGGCAAGGTGTGGACGATTGATGCTCCACCTCAATGCCCCACTGTCACCTCCTTCTCTACTGCATCGGTCAAAAACACTCAACAGCGGTTGTCAGTAGACAGTGCAGACAAAGTTGTGACTTCTCAGAAGTGCGCCACACGCCTTAATCCAAACGCTTGCGCAGCCCTAGCAACAAGCAATTCTGTTGCAATAGCAGGACTGAAACAATTAGGCAATGACGATTATAAACTGCTCAAAAGTGCAGAAGTCGGGAGACTATTTGATGAACTAAAAACTGCAAACATGTTAACGATTTAAATTTGTTTGCCTTTACTCCTTTGGCATTAGCACGTGAAGAAAATTATTCCCACACTGCTCTCTGGCCAACAACACTGCTCCTCAGCTCCATTTGCAGATTAGTTTGTGCAGACTTCCTGTGAATATGTCCTCCGTTATGGTTATTAGCATTACCCCGGTGGCACTGTCAGAGGCGAAGATTGCTCAAAATGGAACGTGTTCAAGTTGTTGCGAGGGATCAGGAGAGGGACAAGAGAGTAGTCACGGTCACTACCTCACCACCCATTGCACTAGCATAATCGTGGTGAATGGTGTGCTAATGTCCTATTCTCTGTTCCTGATAATAATTAAGGGCATGACGTGTCAAAAATCACTTAACATGGTCCCATGCGTCTTTACTTTCGTTAATGTTACATCTTACAAATTCCGTGGTCTATGAAAAGCAACAATAAGCAAAGTTCTGGACTTCTTTAAGTAGTTCTTTCCTTGGGGCTCAATCTCTAGGATCCTTATGCAAGTGAATCAAAATATATAAGCATTAGGTAAAAGTTAGGCGTTATGCAGGATTTTCCATTTTTACAAGATTACGTTCGACTCGAGTTCCGTAGATGAGTCTTTTTAAGCATCACTTGTATTCTCATGTTTACTAATAAAGGTTAAAACAAGCTAATAGAATTGCTCAGCCTATGATCAGATGGCTGCAAGGAATGGAGTTTGACAGGCTAAAATACCGAGCACTTAGTGAAACACAATGTATCCTGGGTTTATGTAAATTTTGTGAATGAGCACCACTGCATTCTACGGTAATCAACCTCTTCTGTTCGAGTCTCTTATGCCTTAATCGGGTGCTACGTACAACGTACAGCAAAGCAGTGGCTTAAGTGGATGTAAAGAAGAAAAAAGAGGGAACGGATTACTGCGTGAGCGAGTGAGTAATTTGGTAGTGACAACTCAGAGGAAGATGGGGGTAAAGGTTAATTTACTCAAACCATGAATCTCTCCGGACATCGCACACTTATTGCATATCATCCACGTCAATACCACATTCGGACAATTTCTGAAGGAACCATTTACATACCTTGATCCAAATTGCTTTCTAAATGCAGCGATAGCTGTCATCAAGACATTTTTTGCACGTTTCTTAATTTCGAAGCTCTTAATTCCTGGTTGCACCATGGTTTACTTGACTTTTTTGCTCCAGCACAATTTAGGTAGCCTTCATTCCATTTTTGACTTTGCATGTGAGGTTTACTTTAGCTTTTGCCTGACAACTACTGGTGAGTACGTTTAAGCTCTTTTATCGAAGCAAAAGAGCAGATACTAGAGGGTGATGCTCGTCAACACACGCGACAGTTGTCTCTCTTCTGGACAGTCCTTAACTTGGGCAACATCGATGCCAGTGTCAGCTAGGAGTGCTAGCATAGTAGGAACATGACACTTACAAAATAAAGGCAGTTGTGGGATTCGGCATGACATCTGCAGTGCTCCTGGAAATGAGGAATACAACTGGTTCTTCGAGGCTTTATTCTCCATCCAGCTGAGTTGGAGATTATTTTAACTATCCCAAAATAAAACACCCACCACACTGTCACATTAACTAAACCTCAATGGCATTAAATTAGACCCATCTGCAGCAAAGATAAGCATAGAATGTACTGCCACCTGATCAGGTAATGTTGTTGCGGTGGCATACGCATGACACGTCATGGACCAGTCTTGCGGTCATTTTATTGACAACTCGCCTGCAGGCCCATCAAGAGATTAAGTAGGGCGTATCGTTACTTGGGTTAAAGGCGTCCATCAAGCACTGGAACAACGCACTTGATTTCTCAAGTGCTTAAAATGGAAAAGTTGTGGAGACAATATATTTTACATTACCGAATGTGGACCCTTTAGACTCGAAGTAGATGGTCAATCGAATTTAGTGAATGAGACCGCACTTGAATGATGTAATGATCCTTCTGTCCAAGCAAATCAGTTCTTCTCTGTCATCCAGAGATAAGCCTTAACTTCTTTAATTCCTTGAGCATGCACGAACAGTAAATGTGCTTGCATTGTTCCTTTTCATTTCGACATTCACTTCAGTTCCCAAGAATATATTGGGTTCTGATTAACACATCGAAAGATAGAGGCAAAATGCATAAAAGCTTGACCACCACTACAATTACATCTTACAAATTCCGTGGTCTATGAAAAGCAACAATAAGCAAAGTTCTGGACTTCTTTAAGTAGTTCTTTCCTTGGGCCTCAATCTCTAGGATCCTTATGCAAGTGAATCAAAATATATAAGCATTAGGTAAAAGTTAGGCGTTATGCAGGATTTTCCATTTTTACAAGATTACGTTCGACTCGAGTTCCGTAGATGAGTCTTTTTAAGCATCACTTGTATTCTCATGTTTACTAATAAAGGTTAAAACAAGCTAATAGAATTGCTCAGCCTATGATCAGATGGCTGCAAGGAATGGAGTTTGACAGGCTAAAATACCGAGCACTTAGTGAAACACAATGTATCCTGGGTTTATGTAAATTTTGTGAATGAGCACCACTGCATTCTACGGTAATCAACCTCTTCTGTTCGAGTCTCTTATGCCTTAATCGGGTGCTACGTACAACGTACAGCAAAGCAGTGGCTTAAGTGGATGTAAAGAAGAAAAAAGAGGGAACGGATTACTGCGTGAGCGAGTGAGTAATTTGGTAGTGACAACTCAGAGGAAGATGGGGGTAAAGGTTAATTTACTCAAACCATGAATCTCTCCGGACATCGCACACTTATTGCATATCATCCACGTCAATACCACATTCGGACAATTTCTGAAGGAACCATTTACATACCTTGATCCAAATTGCTTTCTAAATGCAGCGATAGCTGTCATCAAGACATTTTTTGCACGTTTCTTAATTTCGAAGCTCTTAATTCCTGGTTGCACCATGGTTTACTTGACTTTTTTGCTCCAGCACAATTTAGGTAGCCTTCATTCCATTTTTGACTTTGCATGTGAGGTTTACTTTAGCTTTTGCCTGACAACTACTGGTGAGTACGTTTAAGCTCTTTTATCGAAGCAAAAGAGCAGATACTAGAGGGTGATGCTCGTCAACACACGCGACAGTTGTCTCTCTTCTGGACAGTCCTTAACTTGGGCAACATCGATGCCAGTGTCAGCTAGGAGTGCTAGCATAGTAGGAACATGACACTTACAAAATAAAGGCAGTTGTGGGATTCGGCATGACATCTGCAGTGCTCCTGGAAATGAGGAATACAACTGGTTCTTCGAGGCTTTATTCTCCATCCAGCTGAGTTGGAGATTATTTTAACTATCCCAAAATAAAACACCCACCACACTGTCACATTAACTAAACCTCAATGGCATTAAATTAGACCAATCTGCAGCAAAGATAAGCATAGAATGTACTGCCACCTGATCAGGTAATGTTGTTGCGGTGGCATACGCCTGACACGTCATGGACCAGTCTTGCGGTCATTTTATTGACAACTCGCCTGCAGGCCCATCAAGAGACTAAGTAGGGCGTATCGTTACTTGGGTTAAAGGCGTCCATCAAGCACTGGAACAACGCACTTGATTTCTCAAGTGCTTAAAATGGAAAAGTTGTGGAGACAATATATTTTACATTACCGAATGTGGACCCTTTAGACTCGAAGTAGATGGTCAATCGAATTTAGTGAATGAGACCGCACTTGAATGATGTAATGATCCTTCTGTCCAAGCAAATCAGTTCTTCTCTGTCATCCAGAGATAAGCCTTAACTTCTTTAATTCCTTGAGCATGCACGAACAGTAAATGTGCTTGCATTGTTCCTTTTCATTTCGACATTCACTTCAGTTCCCAAGAATATATTGGGTTCTGATTAACACATCGAAAGATAGAGGCAAAATGCATAAAAGCTTGACCACCACTACAAACAGCTATGCCAACTCCTGTGCCACGTGCATCCTTAGGAACATTCCCTTTCTGATCTGATCCACAAAAAATCACAGTGTAAAACATACAGCCGTGAATACTTGTCAAGTTGTACTTGTGAAATGTTTAAGAATAATCTTTTTATATTATCACTGACAACAAAGTATTTAGTAGGCCTAATGGCAGGCAAATGAAGAAAAGCAAAATCTATTTGTATTACCAACATTCAATTGAAGTATCTTTGATTGATTTATCAGACCATCATTTCGCCTCGATCTTCACAGCTATCGCAGGCGGCCCGAGGGCAAAGCGCAATGTTGATGGCGTAAATTGCTTTGTGCCGTTTTAAGTTCGTACAAAAATGCGCCTCTTCAAAAGCACCAGTATAGGCTTATCAGTCGTGAACATTTAATTTCGCTTCAAAAGTTAACTTACGCTTCGATCATTCTGCTTCGATGTTACTACAATCTGTGAAGTCGCTAGCTCAGTCTTTAACTGAACACGAATAATGCTGCCGAGCCCAACTGTCCGAGGGAGGCTGTTGGTGCAAAACTCGACTCGCGTTAGGTAGCCTAAGGATGCTGCTGCGAAGGTTGAAAGCCAGCCTTCAAGCTAACTGCAAATTCTGAGGAACGCATACTTATAGATGGATTGCTCTATCCTCCGTTATATGGCCACTGTCTTACTCAAGGTAAAGCTGTAGCAGGTGTTGATGTCTAAAATCTGTGCTGAGTCACAAATGAAGAGCCATAACAACACTTATTTGTGTTAACTACCTCTGAGAAGATCACGCACGCTTCAAGAGGAGCCCTCCTCCGGAAAATTTTGGGATTGCAGGGATCTTAATTAAATCTATGGTTCATAACAACACCTAAAATTTGACAGCTTTCACAGTTTTGTCACAGCATCCTATCTCCTCATTCGCGGTTGACCAATATTTGGAGACCCTGGAGAGAGAGGCGTCTGCAGTTGTTCAGGCGGATCTAACAGCGTGTTTTCACACTCGGTCTCCATCCTCACTTTGCTCCATGACACCTTCAAAACATTCACTTACGAGGCTGACGCACCACGAAGTCACCAGCGGTTAGCGTGCATGTGCTATAATCTGCCAGCCTCTGTTTCAACACTGTTCCATGACAGATGACCAGGACTAACGTCAGACCATCAATAAAAGCCGTTTGGAGATAGAATCCGCGTTTGCAAAACCAAAATAACTTAGCTGTTGCCAGCTTTCTGCAGAATGGGTTGGCGCAGGTCTGCCAAGTAGTAAGGTATCTGCATGATTTAACCCAACCGTGTTTCTTCAGAAAGGCTGTCACAGACTTCGTGTTGGTGTTCTTGCCAAAGCCACGTGACACCTCTGTGTTGAGAGCCAAGCAGACGACTGTAAATCTCCATGAGGCTTTGTTCCAAATTTGGACGCATTTTTCGTTGCATTTCCTCTGGCTTCGAGAAAGTGTCGCTACACAACCGAATCAATCACTACACGGTACCGAAGGAATTGTCGGCTTTGTCGGTTGTCTGGCGAATGCGATATTTAGAAGCAAGATCTCGGGATCTCCAGCTATCCAGCTTAATGCCGTGCAAACATTTCCATTGCCTTCTTTTGGTACTTTGTAGAAAATCTACCGATAGCGCCTATGCCCGTTTATACAAATGTTCATAGTAAATGTTCTAGATAAAATGATAGGAAATAATTTAGTGTACTTTACCTAAATGAGAAGTAAAGCGAAGTAAGCGATTTTTATTCTGGCTGGCATTGTACTCCGCTGCCACTATTGAATTCATGTTGAGCAAATATACCAAAAACTATGTGCTTCATAAGACAGAGCAGAATGTTTTGCCGGCAGTCGATGAGAAAATCTGTCGTTTCGCCACGAACACAACTGCCACACCTGCTCACTATGGGCCAACGCAAGGGCAAGTTTGGCGTGCCCATCCGTGACGCGAACACGACATTTCTGCTGGGCGGCCAACTATCACGCCTCGTGCTACTCACCTCACAGTTCAAAGCACTTGACTGCACTGCAATTCAAGGCAGCAGCCTTGGCTCAAAAATGTAGTCGTCACTTGAAGTCGGTAGTAATACCTTAAAGCATACGATGAGAATACAACATTCATTAGCGAAACCTCTGTCCACGATCATTCTGACTAACTCACACTGAAGAACATCGCCTGTACGACAACGTTTGAGATTGTGCGAAGCCCAAAATGCATGTCATCAGCAAGTGGAATCCGTTTGCATCTCACGACTCCTTATTTTCCCATGTTTAACACTTTCACGGCTCTGCGGCTTTTGCTATGAGCAGCAACCATGTTCTTTATGATGTAATGTGAAAGGAAAGCGTGCGGTTCTTCACAGGTGAACAAGGCAGTACTAACGTGCCCTCATGGCAAAATACTGCCTGGCTTGCGACTCGGTGTTGCGATGCTTGTGGCGGCCTCAAAGTATGCTCTGATTCAGTGAACCGTTACCGATACATTCAACTGTAAAAACGGGTCAGACACGTGAGCTTCCAATCCGATTTATTCCCACTTTGATCCTCTGATCCCACACAATCCCGCCAGTCCATAAACTAATAGCTTACTTCTTCACGCGTCCGTCAACTCATCTCATTGCCATCTATGACACTTTATTAAACGGAAACAGCAATTTTCATCCCCATCATGTCACAATGCATGCGTTGTTGGGACCTCGACACAAACATTCATTAACAAAGGTTTTATTTTTTCTGCCTTTTTTCCTCTTAGTTACGTCCTGCGAGTTTATTCGCGACAAATTCGTATTTGTTCAACTTTGAATTTCCATTCCATTTCGCTTTAATTCATTCCTATGCAATGTGAGAATGGTTATCACTCTTTGATTTGTAGCCAGCCTACAAAATAGCAAGCCAGTAGTTTCCCATGTTCTTCTCTCACTCTGCTCTTATCACAGCTGGATGTGTAGGCGGCCAGCAGTAGCAAGTACTAATGGTTCACATAAGTATGTACTGGTCCGCACACATGGATGGGATCGATTAACTGCCGGAGGGATTGCATTAATGTCGCAGCATCCCAGCATTCAGCAGCAGAAGAGGGTTGGATTCTGATATTAAGCAAACGATGATGGATGCTTAGTGAGTTAGCCTTTCTGATCACTAAGCTGATGACCGTCACAGAAGGGAGCACACCCGAGTCTTCGGAATGAGGGCTTAAAATTTGCCTCACATTGGTCGGTTAAAGTCAAGCCGAAAGCTAAATCAGTACTAAACTTCACAAAAGGGTAAACACAGACGATAAGGGAGCGCAAGGAATGATGGAGAACACCGTGACTGCATTAAAGGCCATCATTTGTGCCCTCGCTAACACCTAGATGCCTGCATGTTGTTCACACCGTTTGTGTTAACAACTTGCTAAGTTTGTGTTTTTGACCATGCTTGACCGCCTAAAAAGAGCTTCCATATGGACCTTTATAACGCCAAAATTCGTTTTTGATAAAACAATTTGTCAGAATCACACACAATTAGGGGTTTTGATGCTGATTTCAATCCAATTGCCTTAAATGTTTGCTTTTTTGGACCGTGCCGACGATAGCTTCATTCTGCCACTTTTGGAAAGCATTTCATGTATCCCGCTGAATCATGGCGGAATAGCGGGGAGACTTTAATCCACTAGCGATTGAGAAGACGAGTGTGTTCCTTCCTCTGACTAGAAGAAGCAAGGCTACCTTCCTAATGCTCTGTCTCCCAGAAACAAAAAGGGATTGTTAACTCAGTTGTTATAGCTAAGGAAATTTTCTTTTGCATGCACATTTATGACGCGATGGTAACGGTGGAAGCCATCGACTGGAACAAAGGGCTCCAAGGAATATAAAGAAGTTTTGCGACACGAATGGTGAGCCACTTCAGCGATAGCTCACTAGTCTTGCAATCGGCGTCCACACACAAAGTCTTTGACATTCCGTGACTGGAAAAGTGTCACCTCTCACTTCTCCATTGTTTATAATTGTCTCCAGTTGGTGACGCTACTAGCCAATCAGCTGCATTGGAATGCTCAATTTTGAAGGCATGATGCCATTCCCATTATTTAAGTTCTCGCACCTTACTTGTCTACCTTGACACGAGCTCACATATACGAAGCATTTGTATGAAAATCATGCATCTGATGCTTGCATAAGTGGTCTGCAGCAGAATTCTATTGAGATCTTGTTCCTGCACACTAAGATAGAGGTGTGAGTGATGAAGGGTTGGAGCATTGAAAACAATAGAATTACAGAGGGTGGGTGCGATTAAGGTTTACTTAACTTAATGGAGTCAAAGCTTCCAGGCTCATAGTGCATGCAAGAAACTACCTTCTGCAGACATCTGTAAGCAGCTCACTGTCCACAAATGTAAGCATAAAATGAGGTAGAAAAACGCCCTTCCGATGGTGGTCATACAACACCTCTATAGAATTATTTGGTGTTGCATTAGGATCTGCCAATACAGTGGGATAAGGAGGACTGGATTGTTTGAAGCAATGTGTTGGCGTCATTTTTGACCTAATTTTGGTTGTTGACTAATCCCAAGCGGGTGATTCGTGATAGCCTTCATGTGACGCCGGCACACTGCCCATTTGCGTCTGAGCTTGTGAACGTTGGCTGGAAGTTTGCACCGTCTTCATGCGTTCAATTGGTAGAGAGAAGGAGTGGAAAAGCCTGATATAGCTCAGGCTTAGTGTCCGTTTATGAAGGCATTTAGTCCAAGTCATGGTAAAGCGTTGTAAAATGACTTGAGACAGTAATGTGAAACAGCGTCCTAGTTGAGGCTACTAGCAAACATCATGGAAACGTGTTGAAGTAGAAGTAGATGTTGCAATGCAAAAATATCCAATCTTGGAGCGGGGCATTGCATGTCGAGTTGGATGATTTTGCATGGATTTGATCAAAGAAGCTCTAAAGACCTATTCCTTGCAAGGCATACAGGGTTTTCTGCCATAATTCTACTGACAGAAACTGGTTGGCTTAAAACGAATTAGTTTCGTATGCTTAAATTTTCGTGCATTCTGCTGCGCAGCTCTTAAACTCCTTGAGTTCTTTCACAAGTTCAAAAGGGCAACTTATTGCCCCACTTGCTTCGTTTCGCAGACCCCAAAATCTCGAGGTCGAATAAGCGCGGAATCACATTTAAAATGCCCATTATAGCGCATGTGATGTGGGTAAATTGTGTGTAAATTTGTCCAAAGCGGTAGGTTTGTAATGCCATCAAAACAGTTATCCACATTTTACAAATTAGCTTATTAAAGGATTGTTACCATGCTAAAAGTCGCGTTGCTACTCGGGATAAATTCTTGCATTATTACACTCGTATAGAATTGTTAAACTGTCACCCTTTAATAGAGGAAATTCTTGTGATTTTTTGAGCAGCAACTGCCAATTTAGTATAGAGGCCCTTATTACAAGGACCTGTAGCATCAACTGAGTTTTAAAATGCCAAAATATTACTTGTTCTCCAACGTTATTCTTGAAAAACATGACTTTGATATTATGAATTAGGAAAATTTGATAGGCATAAGGCTATAAATTCGTAAGCAGTGTTTCCGAGTTAATCGCTCAAAGCACTTAAATGGGACGCACTGACCTTGGCAAGAAGAAACCTTAAAGTGATTTGGTGTTTATTATAAAGTCGTTAATAATGCTGAAAATATGCAACAATGCGTTTGTTAGGAACACTCACAAATACACCGTGAGTAAAGCCTAATGACTTGGCTTTATTGTTCTTTTAAGGATGATTTTGGTCTCGGGTGTAGGCCAATATGATGCCAGTATACAATGGCTCATTCCAATCTTTTTGTTTTGCACCAATACGAAATTTACAGTTAGATTATCTAGTGGTTAAAGGGTGCGATTTCGTGCCCTTTCCCAATTGCAAACGACGGGAACTATTATCACAGAGAATCAGCTTTTAATAACATTTCATTATTTGTCGTGCTAGTGCCCGCACCTAGTTCTTCTTCGCAGGGAGCTAAAGAGCTGCGTGAAACATTGAGCCATTGACTTGATCTTCCAAATTAAGATACCATTAAAGACAAAACTATTTGCAAGAAACAATAGCACCACCAAGGATGTTATTTAGCAACCTAAAATTACACTACTCTTCTGACAACAGCCACCTGAATTTTCGAACAAATAGGGTTTGATTCCACGGAAGCGGTTGGTACAGTTGAGGCCATAGCTATGCCTCACAACCAGGAGAACGCAATGTTATTTTGCCGTCGGAAAATGGGGATCCTCAAATCTCTGGTAGTTTAATAATGCGATGACCGCAATGCAGTATGGACACGCCTTTGTTAGCCGTGCGACTTGAAGTGAATGGGCAATACGCATGCAAATGTGACTGATGCAGTTATTGCAAACACTTTAATACGATACTACTTAAGCGCAATCACAACCGACAAGACTAACACGCAAAATAATGGATTTGCAAATTGGGTTCCTAAGAGGGGCCACACTGTTCAAGTTACCAAGAGGCCGTGCAGTTATACGCACTTCCATGTCCCATCCACGTTCATAAATATCGCCACTAAAGACTTTTTGAGCTGGCTAGCAGATCTTGTATTTTTCACTACACGTTTCTGCCTTCTTAACAGAAGACTTTTTTGAGCTGGCTAGCAGATCTTGTATTTTTCACTACACGTTTCTGCCTTCTTATCAGAGATCAGAAGGACATTAGTCAACAAAGCTCAGTTTGCGTATTGTTCTAGCACGACAGCGATTAGCGCAATGCCAAATTTGTCTGTACAGTTAATGTTGAGAAAAATAAGAAGGTATAAGTACCTAAAGCCGTTTCCAAGGCTCTAATCGAAACCAAACTCTTTACGATACATGGGTTTATGCTACCATCCATCCGCGGGCTGGAATATCATAATGTGCGCGGCTTGCAACGAACATGGTGGTCATCAAAGTGGGTCTTAAAAGTTCCACATCTGTCGATGACTTCCAGACACTTTTCTCTTGAAGAGAGGAATTACTTAATGACACTGCAAACCAGTTTACATTAAATCAACGGTAAACATGCTAGCGCTTTTGGAATTTCCTAAAATGCTTCCANATCAGAGATCAGAAGGACATTAGTCAACAAAGCTCAGTTTGCGTATTGTTCTAGCACGACAGCGATTAGCGCAATGCCAAATTTGTCTGTACAGTTAATGTTGAGAAAAATAAGAAGGTATAAGTACCTAAAGCCGTTTCCAAGGCTCTAATCGAAACCAAACTCTTTACGATACATGGGTTTATGCTACCATCCATCCGCGGGCTGGAATATCATAATGTGCGCGGCTTGCAACGAACATGGTGGTCATCAAAGTGGGTCTTAAAAGTTCCGCATCTGTCGATGACTTCCAGACACTTTTCTCTTGAAGAGAGGAATTACTTAATGACACTGCAAACCAGTTTACCTTAAATCAACGGTAAACATGCTAGCGCTTTTGGAATTTCCTAAAATGCTTCCATAAAAGTGTAAACAAGTCCTATTTTGGTGTTAAACAAACAGGCTGGATAAACTGCTGCTAAATAAACCGTTAAATACTTATTTATAGCGAAAGCGGATCACTCTTCAATTGCAGGGGCGAGACGTCGATGAGACCGTGTTCTTAGAAATGAGACCCCACGTAAACGAGTTAAAGTGCAAAAGGCACTGGCCGACATTACAATAGAAAATTAACCTATTTTTACTCAAGCATGGAGTGTGCTTTGGTGGTAACGTTCCTACTTATTTGTTTATCAAAGTACGTTTGCTTGTTTATTTTGTGTCAAACCAAACCCATTTAACTTCGGTGATAAAGATGGAATGCTCTTGATCCCCGGCCTTCAGCTGCGTTAAAATGTGATTTCCAATCTTTGTCCTAGGAATGCTATGAGCTTTGCTGACTACATTTTTGTTTCCTTTGTTATTCGGTTAACCATTTACAAAATTAGGCTTAAATTTGCATTGGTAAATGAATGTCGTTTAGTATGATTAACAAGGTGTTAGCAAAATGAGGAAGTATCAATGAAAGTAAGTTTTAACGTAATAAATTACCAAAAAAGTGGAGCTTCTTACAAGTAGCTTGCAAATGCGATCTGCCAGATGCGCTACCAATAAATTGGTAAGGAACTCCAGCTGCAAGTTCCATATTTTGCTCACTACAAAGACATCAATGGAGGAGACTTAGGTAAATTGCACCACAATAAAGTCTTCAAGTTCTGTATGGGTTCAATTATCACTTAAACTAAGTGAGTTGAAGTTTCTACGCCTTGTCACAGCCTCTTGAGGTTTCCGTGCAGAGGTGCTGAAGAATAATAGCATACATGTCTTCCGGCATGATCCTCCAAAAAATAGCCACCTAGCTTTGTTATGTTTAAGTTTGAGAGGCCAAATCGAACTCCATTATATTAACTAAATATGTCCCGGCCATCAATTCTATAGGACTGCGTCTGGAAAATCTGAAGGCTTGCACAAAGTGCTCCATCAGGGTGCGGGCCGATCAAGAAACTATATGGATTACCCTGGCCTCTGTGACTAACCACACGTTGTCTGAATGTAAGATTTAGGAGATTCAAAGAATAAGTGTGAAAATTTGTGTTGCTATAAGCAAAATCATTTTTAGAATTAAATGCTCCGTTATTAAGTGGGAGCACAGTGGGTATACTGGTCACCACAACCCTACCAGACGGGCTAACTTTTTCTACGCAGCCGAAGTATTCACTAAGAAATCGCATTTACGCTCAAATAGGCCTGTTGTTGCCTGCAATGCAACAAAAAATGCGTGCAGGTTTAAGGACCCTCGAGAAAACACTGGCTATAGTTTAACCTGAGAAAGATGCTCTCAAACACATTCACTCCTTTGCAGCCGAAGGTCCCATCCGTCCCCTATATTCTACACAAAACTCAAGGGTAAGCATGGCGTTTGTAAAGTTGATATCAATTACTAAGCATCTTAAAGTAAGAAATTGACTAATATGTTCCGAGAATATGTAGTTTGCATCCAATAAAAGATCCGCTGACTCAGCGGTAGTACAATTGGATGCCAGTGTATCTATTATCAGCGATCGGCAAGAATGTCGCGATCTAGCATCTGCACCTTTCATCCATATGCCAGGCGACAAAACTGACTTACAAATGAGTCCAAAAGCGTGATATAATGAATGCGAATTCGTATGTGCGGATAACTGCGTCAGGAGGGGAAATCAAATAAAGCACAATATCCAGATGAGACATTAAGTAGCAGTGCTGGAATGTCATTTAATAGCGTCAAAATCCCATAGGATGCAGGTTGTCTGTAAGACAAGGCTGATTGGATCACAATGAATCAATCTCAACTCGAAGGTGCTGGACTGGAGTAGTGTGGAAGAAATGGCGCACATAAACCACGACCAGCGGTGAGTACGAGCCGTAAAATGACGCACATCACAGGGCTGGTAAAAAAGAATGCTCTAGCTTAACAATGTTAGCTTATTGTCTGTTTCTCACTATGCAGCCGCCTGCAAATAGCTGAGTTTATAACCTCGGAGCATGACACGCAGTTTTACGAGTCTGTGCCGCATTCCCTTTGCATTTGGCATTACTATTAAAGGTGAGTTAACCAGATTGGACTATACTGAAAGTCACTCCACTGAAATTAAATGACCCTAAAATGTAACAAACTGCATTGAGGGGGATGAGAAGACTAGTGGAATGGGATGGTCCACATACGACATTTGCAACAGTTATTATGTGAAGTGAACTAACACGCTTACCACCCCGCTTACTATTGCAGGGCTGGTGGACCGTATAGCTCCAATTTGTCTTGAACACCAAAGAACTATTAAGACAAAAGAAGATTTCGCCTATTTTATACATATCGCATGATCCTGAAGATCTTTCTTATGCTTTCAGAACCAAGGCTAGACGGATGCCTTCCGAACCCAACACACAAAACATCATGAGGTACATAGTCACTGCTATGGATTTCCTGGGTCACAACACGTCAAAAGCTGTCCCAAGTTCTAGTAAGCAGTACACATTTGAAGGTCTACAGCTGACTGCGTTGTACACGGTCAGAGCCATCGCCTGTGCCTGAGATAACGTTTGTGGATTACCTCCTAATGCCACTGCTTGGACGCTTCCTGAAGGTAGGTTTACGTTACTTCTAACCTTAAAGCCATCAACAGGGACATTTGCTTGGGTTCCACCAGTTGATGCGCTGCTTTTGTACCTGTATAAACCCATTCTTACCTCTCCGATGATTTTCAGCTCTTTATGGAGCAACCTGTTAAAAATGATTCAATGAAGGAAGGTAGCGCTACAGTATCCGATAAAATATCAAGCCAAAGCAAGTAATTTCCATTAAAAAGCGCATGTCCTTTGACTTTGAGTCGATAATAACACGAAGAATCTCTCAAAACTGATTATTTGAGTTGGACGACAAAAAAACGGAAGAAAGGGTGTCTAAAAGGTAAGCACGTTAGCTGTGTCACAAAAAAAATAGCAGAAATATTTTAGAAAATTATGCCCATTCTGCTGGGTCGCCACCTCTAAGGAAATACTTCATATGTGCTTATAGGGCTAAACAAAAGTAAACAATAAAAGCTGTCCTAGGGATTATCACATTTTTAAAGAGTTTATTACTCGTTTTCGAATTCCATGTGCTGTAAGCAATTTGGGTTAAAGCTACTGCGGTATAACTTATTAACCCAAAAGAAACGGCATCAGTTCGCCAAAAGCCGTCATGTGACGCATGAACTTTTAAGGTCCCTAAAGGCAAGAGTCTGCAAAATGCCTCACAAATAAGCCATTATGCTAATTCATTGTTTTAGACCCCACCAATCTTCGCTCCTATGCAACAGGGTGAGGAGAACTGTCACGTGAATTAAAACGTCTCAGCAAACAAAACATTGCTGACGGGTGCCTCGAGGAGTTCTACGATGTCGATAGATTAAAAGGTCTAAAAATGGAGGCGTTTTGTTCAACTTAACTTCACACTGCCTTTATCAACCTATCCCAGCATCATAACTACCTAGTGGGAATGCTCGCCTGCTGCAAGGAAGCTAAGGCAGGAAATAATATTTGTGGTAAAGGCATCGAAGCCTCAGCCACGACAAATTTAGGTAGGTAAGGTTTATATTTTTGCGCTTTATTGACAGTCAATATTAAATCATTTATTAAACTTATGATACGATCTAATTTACGTGAGCCATCTATTTCGGCGATGCACAACTGTGTGTGATTGCTGTCTCAATATTATAGTTGTTTTCATGATGCTGAGCAATGCGTGGTTGCCAGTTTATCTCCTAAAAATTGCTTGACCAATGTGGTGTATTAGATATACAGGATATTAGGATCCCCATTAACACAACATAACCGGATCGGGTGAGTGATTAACGAGCTGATTGACTGAGTGAATACCTTTACATTGCACTGTGTGATTCATGGCTTGACTTATGACTTAATCACGGCACATACATTGTCGATTCTGCCGTTAAATACTCTTGTTCGGCTTTTCCGATTTTTGTATGCCAGCCAACCCATCGCGTAGGGTTGGAATTTTCGCAACTTTCTGTCTGTTCTTATATCCTGAAAATGAATAAGGTAAATGATCTGGAAATATTTGAGAAGACTACTGAAGACATTGCATCAATATATACTCTGGCATCAGTAATCAAACAATGGCACATTTAACTTTAAATCTACTCCTAAACTAAGGTCTTCCTTCATCTGGCTCATTTTGCAAGCAGTCCCCAAAGGAAGGTAGGATAATGAATCATGCAACATCCTATGCTGCCTTCCGTTTAAGTTAGCTCATTCCCGCCCGCTGATGTGTATCTTATCCGTAGTTCATGCGATTTTTTTGTGTTGAGACAATAAGCACGACAATAAGTTTACTACGAAAGGAAGTGATGCATTTACTTTAAACGCGTGGTAGTGCATCGAGATGGAAGCAGAGGTAGCCACATTGCCGGTTTCTTTTAGCAGACGCTGAGAATACGAGCAGAAATTTAATGTTTGTCGTGCCTTTTACCACTCTTCTCTACCACCAAATCCATCATTATTCCCTCACCACTTTCCTCTGCAAATTGCCTGCATATGTAATGCTGTAAGTTGAACACCAAAGCGGGCATGTCGTAACTGAGCTCTCTCTATAAGAATGTGACGTAAGAGTGGTGTCTATCATTGGTGAGGGCACTATGATGGACAATGGTAGCGACATCACCATTGACAGCGTTTTGAACTAATGAGATGGGAAATGCGTACCTTAAATGATATGGGCACGCAACACCCATACCTACCTCTCTTATTCTCTACATATTACGTAAACACTCTCTGCATAAGTCGATGCCGAATGTTTCCGTAATGTGATGACCCCCAAAGGGGATGGAAGGCCTACATACGAAAAACTAGTGCTTTCTAATTGAGAAAAGTTGTGCAACATCACCAGGCTTCAATGGATTATCATCTCTTAATACTCCTGAGGTAGCACAATGCATGCGATGGAAATGAGGCCGCGTAATCCACAGGCCGCGTAATCCACCAACAAGTTTTCACTTGATCAGCATTTTCTTCCCAGTTTTCCTTTAACTGCACCATCTTTGCTTTCATGAGCAAATAGCTATTTGCAAAGTCGAGTTGCCACTTCTAGTGTTTGGTCAGATGGCGTGTTTGCCACTATGATTTGTAGCTCAGCTATATGCATGGAGCCGCGTAGAGAAAGCACGGATAGCTCACAAATGTTAAGCAAACTCTCGATGTGAGAGAAAAATAGCATATTAGGGTGAGAAAGGTAGTGATTCATCACAAACAGCAGTAGGATAAATGAAACTCACTACTCTTAAGAATAAATGCTCATCTGCATGTTGAAGAATAAATGCTCATCTGCATGTTGTGAGGTAATTGATGGAATTAACGATCCTGCATTAGCTAAATAGGATTCCATGGTAGGCATCCTGCGCATTGAAGTTTGTCTCGAGGAGCTCGAATAGAATTGTAGCAATGAGAAAAATTTGGAATGCAATGATTCTTAACGACTTATTTTGATGAAAGCATTACGAGGAGTGAACTAAGATTTGCCTAAGCTTGTTAGTTGGAATTGTGTTAAAAATGTCGCCGTGATTTCAAAATCCATTTGACTTAACATATTTCTAACCTCACATCACAAATCCCAACAGCGGTCGTTTGCCTCGTTAGTGACTCCTCTTCCCAAGTGAACAGAGTAACTTGATTAAGCCTGCACACTTTGCTTAAATGAAGCTGGAAAGGCGCTTAAATTTGTACGTGATTTTACTAATGGTATAAACACTTTCTTAAATGCTCATACCGGCGAATTAGTTGACCGTCTACACTGTGTGAAATACTTGCCTCTGTTAACTGATTCGCTTGTTCTGTTCGTATTTACAACGGGATCAACACAAGCCTCTTCCATCCCAGGCCACTGTTGATGTTTGCATCGGGGTGAGAGATCTGGTGGCTGTCGCACATATTGGGACTTCAACAAGAATTCTAGTCTGAATAGGGTCTCGAAATTGGGATTGAGTCCAACTTTGTGCATTCGTTCCATGACATACTGTGATTGAGGGAATGGTGAAATGTTGTTTGACATGGTGAAGAGCTTCTTCCACCCCTACTTGAGTACATCCCTCGATGTCAGCTACATCTACTCTATCTACCATCAATTTCAAAATAGCGCTGCAAGCACAAAAATTTGTGCACGAGTAGGCAGACCCCCTACTCTTTGTTGCACCTACCTAGACTAGTATTAGCCACTCAGTTACCTGTCATTTTTGGTCTAATGCCTTCTTTGCTTGCTCACCACCTTGTCTTTGAACTCCAACTTACTCAGCATCTCCTGAAATCCCTAACTAAATGTCATCGTGATCTTTAGTATAAATGAAGCAAAACTTCGGAGGTTTGTTAGTCCCTGTTTTGTTTTAGGATTCACAGCAATCTCTTTCACTCCACTCCTGTTCATCAGTAAGTACGCGGAGAACTGTGCCCAAAAGTGGCAGATAAGCAGGCGTCGTTATTAAATCTTCTAGTAATTAAACGTCCTTACGTTTTTAAGGAACTTACACATCATTTAGAACAGTGGTTTGCGTTTAATGTTCCTTTACCAAGCGAATAAACCATCTTCAAATTAGAAAATCACAGGTGCAGTCAGTCATTTGTATAGCAGG
>LWMK02000450.1:0-29584 GCA_001693075.2 Taenia saginata
GTAGTGGAGGCGCAGAAGACATGTTTCTTGCTGGAAATATAATCCCTCTATTTTACTCAGCACAGATGAATGAGAGCTATGCATGCGTAGTAAACAGAATCCTCAAATTTCTTTACGCATTGTAGACTGTGAATTTACGCTTTAGTCTTTGGAAGCAATCTCATTGGTGCTATTGGTGCTAGTTTGCTCATAGGAGCTCAACAGAATATGCTAAACAATGTAGTATGTAGCTAGCTTACGAACTCCATCAACAGAATATCAGTAGAAGCAGATTATCGACCTTAACACATGGTCTTGGAAGGCCGTCATTTCTGAGCTGATTAGCTTCTTCCGTGGTAGAGGTAAAGACACCTTTCCTGTCCTGATTTTGGATGCTTCTCCTTACTGTGCATCGTTGTGCATTGAAACCACAGAATATTTTGAGATGCAAGGAAATGGAACGGATTTACGCTCCATGAGCGAGACTGGCTCACGCGATCACCTCTTAGGAGGTTACCAACTATTTTTGCTTACTACAACTCAAAGGAAATGAGGAAGGAGTGTAAGGCATCAGACAATATAGCTATGCCAAACAAGGATGCTTCAGGGCTGAGCATAATGTTCTTTTGTAATTTCGAAGGCTTAGAGAAAAAACGAGAACATCAAACAGCAACCCTAGATGCCCCAATTGAAAGTTCTAGCAAGGAGATGGAAGACACAGCAGTGCTGCTCGAAGCACTTATTATCTACCCAGAAGACGAGATGAGGTTCGTTGCAAGGATGGAGGTAACCGCAGAATTTGTTATTCATTGCATGCCTCTAAACAAATTGCTCATTTGTTTTACTCATGTTTTTACGTATTTACACTAAAAGATGCTCAAGAATAACGATTCTCAGGTAAATTACGTCCCTTATCGGAATGCCATCGAGAATCCCTATGTGGCTGATCAAGAGACACAGCTGAGATATCTCATGGCTCTGTTCCGTACGAATCTGTGGTATAAAGCCATGCGATCTTAATGCCTATTAAGCCCATCTCATACTTAGAGAATAATGTATTGAGCACTTACTGCTCTCCTGTTGTCCTTAAAGAAAAATTTATCATTATTGTTGTACAATTCGTTTAATCCCTCATATTGCTCTTCTGCGGAAGGTGAAAAGGCTGACAGTAGATCTAAATGTACCGCGTGTAGTAAAGAGCACAGCCACTTGAAGAGGATGCATCGACACCTCCTGCGGCACAGTAATTGCAAGTTCTACTACTGTGTGCTTTGCATCGAGGGTCTTAGCACACTTTAAAAATGGCATGTCACACAATGGCACACTTAGGTAAGGTTTGACTGCAGCCAGTGCTCTTTGCCCTTTCAGAAAGCAAAAGAAACACACTTCATACGTCCTTTTACACTAAAGACGAAGTTGAACTGCCAGCAACGAGTCAGCAAGTACTGGAAATGTCCGAAAGTCCTGAGAGCCTAGACCCTTCTCATTCCTATGTGCATGAAGAGCCACAGAAGTGCTCTACTGAAGAACAGCATAACAAAGATTACCGCTGCATTGTCTGTGGATTTACTTTTGACCGCTTCGATGTAGTGTTTTTCCACACAGAACAGGAGCACCCCACAGAACGAGACGTCATCAACCGCCTGCGCCTCCGTCTTCTGCGTGCTGCATTCGATCCCAAAGGCTATCGCCTTAGTAATGCAAAAAGAAGGATAGTGCCTCATCGTCCGTTTCGGGTTGATACGAATTCTACCAGCAAATTTCAAATGGATAAATTTATCTTAATGCTGCCGTTTGTTGGCTGTAATTGTGAGCCTATTTCGCTGCAATAAAAAGAGAGTAACCTTGCTATTTAATGAACTGCTTCTTTCAAATCTTGGTTAAATAAACAAGTTCCTTTCCAGCTGTTGTGCTGCTGCATCGTGGTTGATAGATATCAGACATCGATTCCACTGCAGCAATGTTTCACAGCCTAGAAGCTTCACTGTAGCTCTTGAATCTATTCACTCACTAATCGAAAATCATATCCACCTTACATCTTTTTGTCTGTGTGTTTACTCTACCCAATTTTAGCAAGATCCAAAACAACGCACTATGCTGTTTTTCCCTCATAATCTCAATGCCACGTCCCTGTTGCAATTGGAGCTGCATAGCAAGGCGTGACTTAGTTGTTGCCTTAGGTGAGCGAATCTCTTGGTTTCAATACTCTGTGCTGTGCATTGCTGGTGGGGGTCCGCAATCTTACTACCCTCATCAGAAATGACAGAGCTGACGTTAAGGTGGACTTGAGTTGCAGCATCGGTGACCAAATCAAGTCATTTCTTTATCTCAGGTTAACCCTACGGCTCTCTCCTACCTGTTACCTAACTTGCTGCATGCATGCATGCATGAAATTGAACCGGAAGTTCATGCCCATACCTACCACGTGCTCAAAAAGCGTTTTCATTCAGGCAATCTAAACTGATTTAAAGCTAATTTAAATTTAAACTACAAAAAGAGATCACTGTTGCTAGCCATAATTTGGGTCAGACGAAAATGGAAATCATTTTTACATTCGCTATTCGGACATTTCTACCCGTTTTTACACTAAGCAAGGAAAATAGGGGAAAGTCAGCCCCACAAAAGCATCTCAGATGTAACCGGTGAAGTTCTTGTTTTCGCTTGCATACATGTGTAGAATAAAACGGTCAAGTAAGTTTGCCTCTGGATTGAGATTGGGCTGCCAAAAATCCCCGAATAGAAGTTCAATTATTCATGCTGACAATGGGATGATGGAACCAATCCTTGAGGCTGGAATAGTTTTAAAACAGTCTTAGATTTTTACAGTCAGTAGTTTACAAAGACTAAATGAGACGGACTACTATATTCGTGACCCACACATAGTGGGCCCATATTAGCATGTTCTGTACACTTGGCATCCATGTCGCATCTATGTTACCATCCTCCCCTCTCACACCTCTCCGCGCATCTTTCTTAGCCAGCCGATCAGACACTTCCTACAAGCCAATTCCTTTCAGCCCTGAGCTATTTTTCGCCCCCCAACTTACCCCACACATTTCATGTTGCTGCATTTTGCTTGATATGAAAACACAGCACAATCTTGGTAACGAGTGTTGGCTAACAGCTTATGGAAAGATGGTTTGCACTAAATTGTATTTTGCATTTGGAGGACAAAGCTGATACAATGAGTACATCCCTGAGGTTTGACTAGAGCTTCGCCCAATTTGATGCTGTTTAGCATTTCGCAAAAAGAACATTGTGCTAGGCTCCAAGCTATAGGCGCAATCATAACGTTGAGCTTGGGCCATTTCATCTGTGGCCTTGGTAGGAAGGGCCAATGTCCTACCTATTGCAACGGTTGGACAAACTAGGAGGAAGTGGTAGGTAAAAGACTCCATTGGTCGACCAGCCGAGAGGAGCCAGATCCGGGGTGCACGGTGAGGAAAGCTCATGCATTACCAATCCTACATTGTGGCGATTCATTCAGGGCTGTTTCTGGACGTCTCTTCAATTTACTGCGTGATTGGACCTTTAAAACTAAGCAGTCGTATATAGTGGTGGCACAGAGGGCATGTTGATTTCATTCCACTCACTCAACACTGAGGAATGGAAATAATGCATGCGTGGTAGCACTGATGTTTCCATTTGTTGTAGGCATTGCAGCCTGCAATTCTTCGCTTCAGGCTTTGGTAGCAGTCTCATTGGTGGCGTCGGCGCATATTTACCCATGAAATGTAGGGACAATGCGCTGAACGGTTCAGCGTATAACGGTTTCTCCAACTCTGCTCATAGTAAATCCGTGAATGAGGGGTTCTGATACTGACAAATAGTTGTGGCAATCTGTCATTTCTGAGCTAATTAGCTTCTACCATAGCAAGTTTGAGTGCACACAGCACAGCTTAATTTTGCATACCAGTCCTCATCTGTGCAATTTCATTTACTACACTCACAGGATACCTCAACATGCAATTAAATTCTATGCCAATTTAAGTGGAACGAATTTGTGCTCCACGAGGGAGATCGGCTCACGGGATTAGCTGTCGAATCTTGGGATGACATTCATCCACTAAGATCCAGAGGAAATGAGCCAAGGTCGAGGTGCGAAGAAAGAGGGGGAGGAGGAGGAGGGTAAGGCAGCAGACAGCATAATTGTGCGTAATGGGAGATGCTTCATGGCCAAGCGTAGGGTCTTCCCTCGATTTTGAAGATTTGAGGGAAATACCGAGTGACCAACTCGCGACCCTAGATGTCCAAATTGTAGGTTGCAACGAGGAATCGGAAGACGAAAGAAGGCTTCTTGACGCAATTATTATTGACCCGAACGACGAGATCAAGCTTCTTGAAGAGATAGAGGTAAGTGTGTCACTTGCTATTAATTGCGCGCCTATAAGAATATCGCGATTTTCTACCAGCATTCTTATAAATTTGCTGTAGGAGATGATCGTGAACAATGATTTCCGACTGAAGTACGTCCTCGATGGGCAGGCCATTGAGAATCCCTTTACTGTCGATCGAGAGGAGCATCTAAGGTGTCTCACGGATCTGTTCTGTAAGCACCTGTGGTATCTAGTCGTGTAACCTCAGTGCCTATCAAGTCAGTCTCATATGGATCTAATAGTGCATTGTGGAAATATGCCACCCGGTGCCTTAGCATTCACCACAAAATTACTCACCATTTTATACGTTTCGTTTGATTCCTTACTTTGTTGTGCTGTGGAAGGTGAAGAGAGGACTGACGGTGAATACAAATGCACTGCGTGCGATGAAGAGCATAGCGACTTGGATGAGATGCTTCAACACCTCCTGCGGCACAGCAACTTCAAGTTCTACTTCTGTGTGCATTGCCTCGAGGGTTGCAGCACGCTTTCGGAAATGGCGTGCCACACAATGGCACACATGGGTAAGGTTCGCCCTTCCTATATAGTTAACGAAACACATCTCATACGTTCTGTCTCCATTAAAGATGAAGTTGTACTGTCGGCATCAAATCCGGAGTTATTGGAAAAACCCAGAAGTCCTGAAAACCTAGAGCCTCCTCAATCCTATGTGCCCAAGGAGCCGCAAGAGTGTCCTGCCAAAGAAGAGAGCAGTGAAGAATACCGCTGCATTATCTGTGGATTTACATTTGACCGCTTGGATGTGGTGTTATTCCACACGGAACAGGAGCATCCCACCGAACGAGATGTCATCAACCGATTGCGCCTTCGCCTTCTGCGTGCTGCATTCGATCCCAATGGCTACCGCCTCAAAATTGTAGATGAAAGGGATAGTGCATCATTTTCCACCGCGAGTTAATGCTAGCTAATTCCATCAGTAGGTTATTGTTGATAAACTTATTGTAATGTTTTTGGATGTGAAATAATGTGCCAACATTGGCATCATTTGTGGTCTCAATTTGTTATCCTACTTTGATGCGATAGGAAGGAACAAACTTGCTATTTAATGAGCAGCTTTTCACTTTCATCAAAGTCTTTATACTAGACTATTTCAGATTTGTACTATTATTGGAAGATATCAGACAAAAGTGGCAAGAAAAGCCTCATGGTTTCGAATCTAGGTGAAGTCTGGTGTGTAGAACAGGCGAGCTCAAATCATGTCCACCAATGCAAATCGAGTGCTGTTGATGTGTGTTTGAATTGATGTGAGAGAAAAAATGATGGGCGATTCGAGAAATGCAGTCTTGCAGAGGGGCTGACGAGTAGTTATTCCTTTGCGATGCAGATGCGGATGCTCTCGGACTCGATTTGCAGATTGTGGCGAGCCGTTTCTGATCTCTCCGTATAGAGCTCACATAGCGTTGTGATGAGCTACTGAACCAACAAAACGTTTAAATGCCCGCTCGAAATGCTTATTCCTGAATTACTAAATGATTTGAACAATAATAAAACATTGAGGGGCATGCACATGAACGTAGACCGGAAAGTGAGAAAGGAATCAAACATCCTTATACCGTTAAAGCAGATTCCGCTTTTGACGCTTTTTCTGGATTTAGCATGTGGGTTCTGTTCTTTACAAATTTCGTTACCCTTGTTATATTTTACGATAACTGGCCACTAGGTGATGCGAATTAAAACAAAAACTAGATCAACATGAAGCTAGCCGATGTGAGGTCTGCAATTCCTATGTGCCCAAGGAGCCGCAAAAGTGTGTTGCCAAAGAAGAGAGCAGTGAAGAATACCGCTGCATTATCTGTGAATTTACATTTGACCGCTTGGATGTGGTGTTATTCCACACGGAACAGGAGCATCCCACCGAACGGGATGTCATCAACCGGTTACGCTTTCGTCTTTTGCGTGCTGCATTTGATCCCAATGGCTACCGCCTCAAAATTGCAGATGAAAGGGAGAGTGCATCATCTTCCACTGCGAGTTAATGCTAGCTAATTCCATCAGTAGGTTTTTGTTGATAAACTTATTGTAATGTTTTTGGATGTGAAATAAAGTGCCAACATTGGCATCATTTGTGGTCTAAATTTGTGATCCTACTTTGATGCGATAGGAAGGAACAAACTTGATATTTAATGAGCAGCTTTTCACTT
Source organism: Taenia saginata (assembly GCA_001693075.2). NCBI lineage: Eukaryota > Metazoa > Platyhelminthes > Cestoda > Cyclophyllidea > Taeniidae > Taenia > Taenia saginata. Next base: position 6,518 of record LWMK02000450.1, read on the forward strand.
TCATCAAAGTCTTTATACTAGACTATTTTATATTTGTACTACTGTTGAGGGATATCAGGCATAAGTGGCTTGAAAGGCCTCATGGTTTCGAATCTAGGTGAAGTCTGGTATGTAGAAAAGGTGAATTTAAATCATGTCCACCAATGCAAATCTTGTGCTGCTGATGTGTGTTTGAATTGATGTGAGAGAAAAAATGATGGGTGATTCGAGAAATGCAGTCTTGCAGAGAGGCTGAAAAGTAGTTATTCCTTTGCGATGCAGATGCGGATGCTCTCGGACTCGATTAGCAGATTGTAGCGAGCCGTTTCTGATCTCTCAATATAGAGCTCACATAGCGCTGTGACGAGCTACTGAACCAACGAAAGTTTAAATGCCCGCTGGAAATACTTTTTTTAAATTACCAAATAATTTGAACAATGATAAAACATTGAGGGGCATGCACATGAACGTAAACCGGAAAGTGAGAAAGGAATCAAACATCCTTGTACCGTTAAAGCAGATTCCGGTTTTGACGCTTTCTCTGGATTTAGCATGTGAGTTCTGTTCTGTACAAATTTCGTTACCCTTGTTATATTTTACGATAACTGACAACTAGGCGATGCGAATTAAAATGAAAACTAGAGCAACATGAAGCTAGCGGTTCTGAGGTCTGCAAAACTCACCAAGCCGATGCGAAGTTCCATTGGGTCCATGTTGCCTGCGGTACAAAAAAGGACGGCTTAATATAATTTACCAATGGAGTCCGGGCTAAGACAACAGGCCAAGAGGAAGAATGAAGTTTGCTAGGCTAAGGTTGGAAGATTGGTGCTTCGCCACAATGCCCCACTGTCACTACCCTCTCAACTGCATTAGTCGTGACCACGCAAAAGCGATTGCCAGTGGCCAGTGTAGATAAGGCTGTGAGTTTGAAGTGAGCGACATGCCACAAGACAAATGCATGCGCAGCCCTAGCAACAGGTATTTCTGTTGCGGTGGCAGGACTGAAGAAAATTAGCGGTGACGATTATGATCCATCTGATTTTCTGCTGTCGGAAGTTTAATCCATGCATTAGAAAGGATGAACCAGCCATGGGTTTAAACTCGTTTGTCTTTACTCTGACCCACAGCTACATCCACAGGCTAATTATGTGCAGACTGCCTGCAATTATGTCATTAAAGCTAAAAAACTTGAATGTGTTCTCCAAAGATTTATCCCACTATGAACCACTAGTTCTTAGGAGCGTTTACAACATGCAACTAGAACTGAAATTAGAAACATGCAGTGACTACTGACCCTTTGGCGCAAGATCGAAGCCGAATGTTCCACAATTCATAAGGGATGTCTTCATCTCCACCCAAGTCGAAAGCAATGCCTTGCACTGCACATTGCCTACAGAGTGATGTTTCATGGGAGCAAGCCAGTCAGGTAGTACCATGCGCATGATTTCACACTGATCATCTATGCCAACACAGCGTTGTCAACTGCTGGAAGTTGAGCAATGGACTTAAAACTTACAACTTGCACTTTAAAATGATCAGTCCCTGCCGCCGCTTTGCTCTGTTGTCTGCAGCTTGCATGCATAGTTATTGTTTAACAACAGGACGCATGCCTTCTCAGCGATTCCCTGTAACAATGCAGACATTTGCAAGAGACAAAACCGACTTGGCCAAGTTATTGGCGAACTGCAGCACAAAATATGCGCCTAAGTAACTTGCACTTTTATCTGTCTATGCGTTGCATGTTAGTTACGCTTTTGTGCTAAGCGAAGTTTAATCGGCTTAACCGGGGTATTCTAGGGCAATCGCTCATCACGATACGTCTTGGCGTGAATGCAATCCAGCCCATCCACCAACACAGTGGATGAGTGCCAACGGTTCGGCTCAGATATCATGTGTCGTGTTCTACTGACTATTGGAGCGACCCATTTGTCCACAAAAACATGCAATCTACAAAGCAGTTTAGCTGCCCTCGTGGTCAGGATATTCTCGCACCTATGGTGCTGCTGGTACTGCACCAAAGAACAGGGATGCCCCTTCACAATGTAAAGGCCTCTGCAACTACGCGTCCTTATGTTACGTACCAAGTCCATCCTGTCTGCATGCATTACATCTGGCACCATTTAGTTTTCGTTTAAACATTACTCTTTCGAGTCGACTACAAGTAGTTAATCCAAATGCATCAACTACACTTGGATTTGTTTTCATTTTGCATTTTGTGTCAGGAAGAGTTGCTGGGTGGGACTTCGCATTTCAGGTGTCGTGGAAGGAAAGATTGCAAGTCATTTACGTATTCTGAAAGGTATCATTGCACGCCTACTCTATCCTGGTAAGCTATGAAATCTGCCTAGTCACGAGATTGATGGAGTCCAAACACTGGTTACCCGGGTCTCGTTNTGGAGTCCAAACACTGGCTACCCGGATCTCATTGATTTACTAGTACATTTAGGGGGCGAGGCACTTTACTCATTTTCGGTCCCTTGGTTTCGGAAGATAGTAGAGAGCAAATCGCATTATTTTGGCTGAGCATTATTCTATACGTTTGTTTTGCGTAGCAGTTCAGCGTTTGAAATAATGCCACCAGCATGTAGTCCTCCTCACAGTCGCCTAATTTCCTGCACCAGTAGCATTTGTTTAAACTTCAAAGTGTTCATTCGTAATATCATCAGATTGCTAACCCTCGTTCCGCCTATACACCTCTTATTGGTCATTACCAAAACCTGCTTTTGAGNAGACTCAATCAAGTCGACTGCAAGTAGTTAATTTAAATGCATCAACTACACTTGGATTTGTTTTCATTTTGCATTTTGTGTCAGGAAGAGTGGCTGGGTGGGACTTCGCATTCCAGGTGTCGTGGAAGGAGGGTTCGCAAGTCATTTACGTATTCTGAAAGGTATCATTGCACGCCTGCTCTATCCTGGTAAGCTATGAAATCTGCCTAGTCACGAGATTGATGGAGTCCAAACACTGGCTACCCGGATCTCATTGATTTACTAGTACATTTAGGGGGCGAGGCACTTTACTCATTTTCGGTCCCTTGGTTTCGGTAGACAGTAGAGAGCAAATCGCATTATTTTGGCTGAGCATTATTCTGGCGCTTCTGTACGTTTGTTTTACGTTGCAGTTCAGCGTTTGAAATAATGCCACCAGCAGTGTGTAGTCCTCCTCACAGTCGCCTAATTTCCTGCACCAGTAGCATTTGTTTAAACTTCAAAGTGTTCATTCGTAATATCATCAGATTGCTAACCCTCGTTCCGCCTATACACCTCTTATTGGTCATTACCAAAACCTGCTTTTGAGTGCCAGCAAAATAACTCTGGTTTTTGTTGGCTTTGCTTCACAGCAGAAGGTCGACTGCACCCGAGAGGATTAAGCCAAACGCAGCAGTCTTATAGGGGATCAGGCACTCCTTAATAAGAGTTTGAACAAAATGAAATTAAAAGTTGGCGTTTAAATTGATTCAGCTAGGCGCAGTGGAATATGTCAGCAGGCGTTTCTGATGAACATGCCGATCTGCATGCTACAAGCCTTGCACGGTTCTCATGCACCAGCAACCTTTATAATGCCTGTCATAACACATTTTCGTTCATGGCTTAGTACACCAAAGGAGACTCACTCTCTCTCAAGGTGCACTTGTGATTTGGCTGCCATCATTATAGCAGGCAGTGCACCTTCCTCTTCGTTAGAAATTCATCGAGTCAAATAAATTGTGCGAGTGTCCCGTCTCGGACATTTGACTTAGGCTCCTCTCCACCCGCACTCCTCATGTATGTCCAATTTAACGCAGTGCACCAGATTGCAAAACAGTTTATGGAGGAGTTGACGCATATTGAAGCTTAGGTAAATCCATGAGCGTGCAGGCATAATTACAGGCACCTCTATGTTACCACCACTCATCCGATATGTTAGACCCCAGTTCATCACTTGGTGGGACACGTTAAGCAGTATCCATTTGCCACTCCGCCTTCACTATCGCCACCGATTCTCATAATACGTGCATAGTCCCGCTCACATCAACTGACCACGCTACGTATGACCTCGTTGTTGCCATTCGCATTGCCACCCGCAATGGACGCGATGCATGTCGTAAAGATGATGTTGGTTGGTGTAGCTTCCATATCTTGACTTTTCGTTTAATCCAAATGTAAACGTATTTAGGTTTTTTGTGAAGCAGACGCCATGATCCTACAACGGTGCTTTGAATTCTCACCACTAAACCTGTGATACACCATTACATATCAAAGTGTACTGCTGTGCACAATTCGCACTTAACTACCTTATCCAAAGAGCACTACATCAGTTGTTCTAGAATAATAAAACAGCAGCAAACTGCTCTTGGGTAAATGGTCGCCTATTTGAAGAGGGTAATCGAGATTTTTTAATAATGATTGCTTTTATAACGTAACGGGCCATCCCATGTTTGTCTACGTTTTGTAGAGCTTTCTTGATCTAATCTTGATCCACACAATTTAGCATCTGATAACAGTGCAGGCTGCAGCTTCGCATTTTGAAAGGACTGCCAAATATATAAGAAGGCCACTGAAACTTCTGTTTGGTAAGGCCTCTGATGTCCCAAGTGGAATCGTGTTGGCATATTTCTAGTTGCATATTGCACAACTCAGTCCGTTACTTTTACGACACCGTTATTTTGCACCATACTACAAACTTCACTAATGTGCCAGCGATTGGTTGAATGAGAACATGCACATCCAAAGTAAAATGACGAGTTAAAATCCTCATTTCGATTGACACATGCAGAGTGTGGTGCCCTTCCCGGTCTTCTACACACTTCGCTTCAGTTGTTAAGGTGTAGACACTTATTTCCGTCAAGTCAGGCAATCTGATCTTGAAATTCTCTGCATATGTTGTAGAAGTTGTTGCCGGAGTAAAAGTTTGTGACTGGTTCCTGTTTGGGGCGGAAACACTGTTTTATTTGATAGTTGTGGTTTCAGAAAAAACACGCTTATCCATGGAGCGAATATTCTTGCTGACGCTTGCATAGTGACCTCAGCATGGTCATTACACATCAGGCAACTTTCGTGGTCACAGTGCAGGTGCATATTTTCACATTTCATTGAGTAATCCGCATTGATTGGTAATTACGCAATCGGCACTAGAACCTAACGTTAAGCACATGTGGTAGATTCACAGTGTAGCTCTTCCTCCTTGGTCATCGGAGAATGGAACTGACTTGGTAAGGGCATATCCATTGATAATCAACGGAGTAGTTGATTCGAGTCAGGATTCATGCGGTCTAAATTCAGCCTACATCAAGAGGCTTGGCAACTCATCTGCTGCTAAAGCCATCTTCCGTAAAATCCTCTTACCCCAGAAGAACATTTATGTGTGGCGTGAATTACACAGTCCCCTCGTTTTCTTCTCGGGACAGTCGTTAGTCCACAGCACACATGTCAAGTTGTTGGAAGCCTAGTGCTAAAGAATGGGGACGCACGAAAACTGACTAGTCAGTGGTAGTTTAATGACCAGGCAAAGAATCACACTGCCATCTAGGACTGATATTCCTCAAACGTTTTTCTGACCATTGCGCCGATTCGCGTTTTATATAAACCTAGTTCCCTCGTTTTCTTCTCGAGACGGTCATTAGTCTTTATCTGATTTCGCCTTTAGGTGGAATACAATGCAATAAGCAAGTTATGCATATGTTGTAGAAGTTGTTGCCGGAGTAAGAAGTTTGTGACTGGTACCTGTTTGGGGCGGAAACACTGTTTTATTTGATAGTTGTTGTTTCAGAAAAAACATGCTTAGTCATGGAGTGAACGTTCTTGCTGATGCTTGCATAGTGACCTCAGCATGGTCATTACACATCAGGCAACTTTCGTGGTCACAGTGCAGATGCATATTTTCACATTTCATNCGCTTATCCATGGAGCGAATATTCTTGCTGACGCTTGCATAGTGACCTCAGCATGGTCATTACACATCAGGCAACTTTCGTGGTCACAGTGCAGGTGCATATTTTCACATTTCATTGAGTAATCCGCATTGATTGGTAATTACGCGATCGGCACTAGAACCTTACGTTAAGCACATGTGGTAGATTCACAGTGTAGCTCTTCCTCCTTGGTCATCGTAGAATGGGACTACTTGGTAAGGGCATATCCATTGATAATCAACGGAGTAGTTGATTCGAGTCAGGATTCATGCGGTCTAAATTCAGCCTACATCAAGAGGCTTGGCAACTCACTGCTAGATCCATCTTCCTTAAAAGCCTCTTACCTCAGAAGAACATTCATATGTGGCGTGAATTACACAGTCCCCTCGTTTTCTTCTCGGGACAGTCGTTAGTCCACAGCACACATGTCAAGTTGTTGGAAGTCTAGTGCTCAAGAATGGGAACGTACGAAAACTGACTAGTCAGTGGTAGTTTGGTGACCAGACAAAGAATCACACTGCCAACTAGGACTGATATTCCTCAAACGTTTTTCTGACCATTGCGCTGATTTGCGTTTTATAAAAGCCTAGTTCCCTCGTTTTCTTCACGAGACAGTCATTAGTCTTTATCTGAATTCACATTTAGGTGGAATACAATGCAATAAGCAAGTTGAATTGAAAAAGAAGCCTCTGTAAGGATGTTCACAAAGGGACTCTCCGTGCAACCTGTCCTCACAGTGGTGTTACTACTTAGCGTTCAGTCAGATTTCATCACCGAAGCTAGTAGAATGTTAAGTGCTGGACAGTGCAAATTTAAGTCAGTGCTCCATCAATCGTGTGTGTGCGAAATAATAGAGACGAAATGAAGAAGGAATGCGCTTTTGGTGAACCTACGTCAAAAGCCACAGTAATTAATACTTAAACATGCACAAAATTATTTCGAGTCACCACAGATCAATGGAATGCATTTACACAGCCTATAAATTCATGCAGTTGACGGAAGAACTTCGGATTTTGCGTGTCAAGGACAGTGCTTTCTGTGATAAATTAGTAGGATATTGGTAGATGATTGCCTTGGGAATCTAGGAACGGGGAAGATAAGTGTTACATTTAAGCCAGCAGCAATATGTTTCCATGAATTGGGTTTACATGCGAGATTAATAATTGTTTGTGGGAGCAGTGCCTGTGCAAATAGTGATGCACGCATGTCAAGATAATGCCACTTAGGTGGAAAAGGTGGGGTTCATTTGCGTTAGAAAGGATAGAACAAGGGGATTTATGCTTAAAAAGTGAAGTGAATACCGCTGGTTTGCATTGGTAATGCAGTAGCTGCTACTCAAATCCTTGGAGATTGAGATTGCCATTGCCTCATAAGTACAAATTACGCTTAATGCAATCGGTAGCTTCAATAAATAGCATTTTGGTGATACCGTCATTGCCATAACTTGAAAAATTTTATGTCAGTTGTGTTCTTCCACTGAAATTTTTCTTACTTCAACGGTATCACCTGTAAAGGAACTGGAAAAGTAGCTTCGTAATTGAGCAGTTTAACGCTTATTCCGCTTTTGATGTACGATGCTATGGGTGAGGCTTTACTTCTATGTAGGATCTTCTCTCTCGCAGCTGACGGTCTTATCGCATGTCCACAATTTGCAGTTATACTTTGTTGACCATAGCAGGCGAACAACAACGACACTGCTTCTTAACTGACGTCGACGCCTGTATTTGCGCAATATGGAATATCTTTGTCCTCTGCTTATAGAAAAGCGCTGTTGATCTTTTCTTTGGAATGGCTTTTCATTGGTGATTCACAAAATTAAGCTTTAGTGGGCTTTATGGGAGCTAATGTGCAATTTGTGCAAACCAATTCAAAAATGTCTTTTTAAAGGTGCGTATGATCCAGTTTTTCTTTGCTGCCATGCGGCGAAATATGTCCAATGAAGGTGGCATTCAAAGAACGCTAGCATGAATTGTGCATCAAGTTTGGTGCTACGGACGTTTCGCTACTCCAACCATTGCGTCGAATTTCGCCCACGTTATCTCAATCTCACTTTTAAAGTTTTACGGGAGCATGTTGGTTCTGTTCAATCCCTCCTGTTCTTTCAACAGCAAAGCTTTTTAGGCTTACCTCAAAGGATTCTAGCTAGCAGGCCACCATTGCCACGTGGTTTTCATGTAGGCAGCTTGCGACTGTAGATTTTGAGTGAGGCAAGGTTGCGCGAGAAACATCAAGCACAATCCACCGTGTAGGGACGAGGCTTAAGCAGCCTTGGCGGAACAGTTTAAATGCAGCCTAGGGGGTAACCATGTTTACCAACGGCTGTAAAATCACACCTTGTCAAAGAGTGGTTAAAAATTTTGAAGTGGAATTTGTTTTTGCTAAGTATGTTTGCCAAACCGGCTTTGCAAAAGGCTGTAGCCCCATTAAAGCGTTGATAATTTGGCAAATATGGAGCATGTAATAAGATACTGGATGCATCGGAATTCGTAAGAGCATGCATCTCAACAAGCAGCCATGAATTAGAAGCACTTCACACTCCATTCTTATTTGTGCAAGTACTTTTACACAAAACTGAGACAGATAAGGTCTCTTAACAATAAATTTTTAGGATACAGACCCTTAAGGTGGAGAAAATACTTTTTATTCTCAGACTCCTCAGCAGCACACAATGCGAGTTTGAAATAATCATATCACTTCTGTTCCACAAATGCATCTGCCTTAAATCCTTTGCACAAGTTTGAGCAATGTAAACGTTAGACCATGGTGCATCAAGTCTGAGGGAGCCGATGTCCTTGGTTTGGCCATCAAAATTGTGTGACATTCCGTCTCCTAAAGTGTGCTGAAACCCTCGAGGCAACGCACACAGAAGGAGAATTTGCAATCGCTGTGTTGCAGGAGGTGTTGATGCATCTCATCTAATTCGCTATGCTCTTTGTCACACACAGCACATTTATATCCGCTGTCAGTATTCTCGACACTTTCCACAACAAAGCAAAATATGGAATTAAATGAATCGCACAAGGGTGCAAATTTTGCCTTAAGGCGGATACTAGTGCATTAACTGGCATATTTTTTGTCTAATGCGTTATTCGCTCCAAGAGAGATGGACTTGATAGGTATCCAGATCACACGGCTTTATAGCACGGATGCGTACAGAAGAGATCCATGAGGCAACTTAGCTGTGCCTCTCCATCAGCTACGAAGGGATCCCGGATGGCCTTCCCATCGGGGACGCATGTTAGTCAAAAATCATTGTTCTTGGGCATATCCTAGTGTAAATTTGCAAAAAATTAGGTAAAAATTGCAGTAATTTTAAAAAGGTACCATTAATGACAAATCATGCACTTACTCCTATCTCCGCAAGGAGCCTGGTCTCGTCGTCCGGGTCAATAGCAAGTGCTTCGCGTAACCTTGTCTCCCCTTCTATCCCCTCGCTCACTTGGTGCATCTTGAGCTGTGACCAGCTGCTTTGGCTTATTCTCTAAGCCTTTAAAATTACAAAAGGCACTTATGCACAACCATGAAGCACATCTTATTTGGCACAGCTATGCTATCCGCAGTCTCGCCAGCCTTCCGCTGCAAATCTCGACCTTGGCACATTTTCCCAGTTTTAGTGAACAGGCATCATTTTTAACCCTCATATCTCTGACCTTGTGAGCCAATCTCCCTAGTGGAGCGTAGGTCCATCCCATTTAAAGCGGTACAATCTATTTCTTTGCATTTTAGAGGATCTTGTGAGTTTTGAGACTAGGGTTGCACTGTTGAGGACTAGTTTGCAAAACTGAGACATGCAGAGTTCCCTTCAACTTACTACAGCAGAAGAAGCTAGTCAGCTCAGAAGTGGCTGATCGTCATTGTCAATAATCTGATTCTACTAATTTTCTACTAGTAGAGCTCACAAGTTAGATAGGCAATGAACCCCTCCACGCATTATGTTCAGCTTTCATAAGTAAATGCGCACTGATGACACCAGTGAGATTGCCTCAAAGCCTGGAGCATGCATAATTTCCATTGCTCTGTGTTTAGTAAAACGTAGGGATCATTTTTAGCAATTGGCATGTCCTTTGCGCCTCCAGTGCACACCACTGCTGTGTTTCAAAGGTCGAATAACGTAGTCAATCAAAGAGGCGGCTGTAAACAGCCCCCAACAACCTGATTCAAACTATGTTTAACAAGTGTGCTTTCTTCATTGTGAGCCTCGGTTCCGACTCGTCTCAGCCGGTCGGCCAATGGACTCACTCAGCTACCAGGCACAGGGGAAGATTTCAAACCTTCTTATCAAGGTCACAAATAAAGTAGCTCAAGCATGACATTCTGATTTCGCCTATGGTTGGGATCGCAGCACAAAATGCAAATAATAGCAAATCAAATGTAACCCTGCTCAAACCTCATTTTTCTCAGCTTCGCCTTTTTAAAAGCAAACCACGATTCTGTGCAAACTGAATTTGCATAATCTGGTGGTCAGTGCATATCGCAGGGAGTGTGCCATGTGTCTGATGTCTATGCATCCACAAACATGCGGATGACTCCTTGTGCAAGACGCCGCAACTTCCAATGTTTGATCCTCTGGCCGTCAAGGATGTGTTACTCTACTGCTCACCTTTCATTGAGCAAAATGCATGAGCACGTAAATTTGGGATGAGGTGGTCTCACACGTTTCTCGTCAGATCGCTTAAGTCACAAATGGCGCTTTAAACCGGAATGACCTTACTCTGCATCCATTTGGGCTATGTGCTGATGTTTATTAGGAACTAGGATTACTAAACCTGCAGCAGCCCGTTCCTACGCAAGCCTTTATAATTTCTAAGCAAGTGCTGTTTTCCATCAGGGACACTGCGGCAAGTAACACAAACATGGTATGTAGAACAAACGACCGACAATATCCAAGTTACGTCCATTAATTGTGAAAACTTTTGGGCGAAAACATGGTAGTGCAATATGACTGAGGTTTGCCGCCGAAAATATCGGGACGCAGATTTGTAGTGTAGAAATAGTGTATGTGAACTGTTTCGCAGGAACATTAAGCATTAAGCACCTACAAAAAGTGAGCTTTTGCATGAGTTAAGTTCTGTACGATAAGAGATACAACTTGGCCAAGCGAATAGCACCCTTCTACTAATTAGTTTTGTCGCTCTCTCCAGCTGCAAAATAATATCACTGAAGAGCTCATGATCAGCTAGACTCAAGTTTGAATCCGTGATGCAAGTTAGTGCTCAATACTAGAGTCCGTATGCGTCTTGGGTTTCGAACTGTTTTTCGCAGGGACATGCTGCCAATAGCTGTACCTGGACTGCTCGTAATTTTTAGAGGTGTGGAGCTCTTCGATACCAAATATACAATTTGTACATTTGAAACACCGTAATGTGATAAAGCATATGTACCCATGCACAATTCTTATTTTTCTACCCAATCCCAAGAGTGAAGTTTGCTATCAAATTTGTGGGTGTTGAAGAGATCGACGGTGTCACTGCAGAAGGTATGTGCAGTGAGAAATGAAATAGCAATTCAGTAACTCAAGAACTGGTTCAACATTGCTATTCCTCTCTAAATTTACTTATTTTTTGAAGTCGGACTACACTTTCCCACATATTAATTACCGCGACGAATCCGATGGCGAAAGGAGCTGCTTTAATAATGGGCAGTGGCATCACAGGTTGCACCACAAATTGGTTTGAATGAGAAAGAGTTTTTGTTGTAGATAGGGAACTAAAATGAGGCACTTCGAGCCCAGCAATGAAACCCACCCTTGTCCTGCGCATTGGATGCTATCAGCAGTTTGATTTAAAGTGTCCGTATATGTAAGAATGGTCAATTAAGACTGATTTACATTGTTCAGATGGCAATATTGGCAGTTTGGTTAAGAGGCGAGGGGCCATGCAACTTTCTAGATGGGAAAGGCGTCAAGCGTGTATGCTACAAACCCTTTTATTTGCAACCATGCATGCATGTGTGCTGGGAATGCGTTTAGACCTCTGTGAACCACATTGCCAAGTTATAACTGGGCGAGACCATCATTAGCAGCTGGCAAAGTGTTCTTAATATAAGAGTTACTTACAGCACCCTCGCATCGTTGACGTGCATTAAGCCTGCATCTATGTTTTGCAAGATTTCTTGTTAAACTAAGGACTTATAGCAGGCGAGTTGAGCGAGTGCACAGACTTACTTTATCCACCATACGTGGGCCAAGTTAGTCTGGATGATTGTGAATTCGAGCTGCGTTGCCCGCTTCTCCTTTTCCTCCCTTTCTGTTCTCCCCATCACTGAATAGGTCGCAAAAACAAGATCTTTGGACCATTGGGCAACTCGTCGCATCAAATGACGTGTGCATGAACAAGAGTATTTTTGTGCTCTCCACTCCCATTTAAATTGAATGTCCGCATGAGGTTATTACATGTAGGAACATCATCTGCGGAAATGCTACATTCGAGCAATTTTTTGAAGAAACCATTTACGGACCTTAAAGCAACTTGATTTTAACTGCAACAAAATCTGCCACCAAGACGTGTATTCACGTGCTCTTTAAATTCAAATCGCCGAATTCATGGTTACAACGTAATATACGTGGCCTCTTTTGCTCCAGCATAATTAGGGTGGCTTCCACATCCTTTCCGATGTGGTATAAATAAGTTTATTTGGCTTCTCTCTGGTGACTGTCAGTGAGTAGATACAAGCTATTTTGACGATGCTGAATAGCAGACTCTAGTCATTGAGGCATGTCAACACACGCAACACTTATCTGTATGCTAAGCAGTTTCTAAATCGGACAACATCAATGTCAGCGCCAGCTGAGAACGGCAGCATAGAAGACGGTGTTCTATTGAGTAGGGACATGACACACGCGCTATAAAAGACAGTTGCGTATTTGGCAGGACATCTACGGAGGTTTTGTAAATGACAAATGAATCTGGTTTTTGAGGCTTCACTATCCTTCTGATGGTGTTGGCAACCATTTTAACTATGCTAATACAAAACTTTGATTAGTCTGTCATATTAACTGAACTTCAATGGCATAGAATTTGACCAGTCCACAGCAAAGATCTTTATGCTAGGGCGAATTTCCACCCTTCTTACAAAATCTACAGACAAACTAGCTTAAGACTGACATTATGATTTCTCACTGCTTCTTCTGCAAAATGCAAAATTACATCGCTTTGAATAAGACCCTACACAAACCCTGAATATGCTACCATTCTTAACTCATTTTATTGTTTCACCTGGAAATTGCGATTCAATTTAACCGTACATTTCATAAATTACCAGTCCGTGTTTGTCACAAGGGGCTGCCATGTGACAAGAAAATGCATTTGCGACTAGAAGCTGGGACAGGAGGTCGAAACTCAAAAGCCTGTCTTGATATGGAACGCTCGTCCTTAGCCTGCGAGAATGCAGCCACTGCTTTCTTGCAGTCTGCCACAGGATTGTAGGGGTTGCAATGTATGATGCTATTAGTGGAGGACACGACCTTGTTTGCATGATTCTAAGTTCCCAGATGCAACCTGCTGGCTTTAACATATACACGCTTCCGAGGGGCAGGCAATTTTAAGTAGGTGATCTTGCGAATGACGCAGGTACCGACCCTAGCTACAAGTGGTTTTGTCATGATATAGCTTGAAGCTATCTGACACACTTATTGCAGCCTGTTTAGGCTAAGCAATCGCAACCACTTTGTGGTGATGCCAATGTATCGGGAAACGACTCAGGCTTGGAAACAAGTAACATTAATCATCATGCATGGATAGATCTACCAGATTGCAAAAACACATGTGCATGTAAATTTTGCGGACGAATATGCATGTGTAATCATGTGGTCGACTCTCTGTACGAATCGTCGCGACCGCTGCCATTCGACCTTTTGGACGTCAAGGAAGAATTACTGTTCTTTTAGGAGAGTGTGGAATGCTACGACATCTTCTATGTGATTATTAATAATGACTTGTGCAGATGCGTAGGCCAATCGACAGGGGCGTAGAATGGTAAACGAATGCAGCTAATCCTGTTGGGGGAATCAAGCAAGGATAAAAGAGGGTGTGTAGAAAGAAGGAAGGAAGAGAGGCGGCTGGAAACAGGACGAAATCGTATTTTATCAAGAGATGGGAGGCTTCTCTAGCCCTCAATGTGCGATGGTATAATAGGCTAAGAGCTAAGAGCTGAAGATAGGAAGTAAGAAATAACTATTGATGTGCAGAATGGAAACCAATGGTAGGCGGCTGGTGGGATGAGTGGAGCCAAATCGCATGCTTGAACATATAATAAATGTGACCGAAATGACTTAACGACGCAAACTGACTTTATGCGTCCATGATCTGTTTGAAGGATTGCACTTGATCCCAAACATCATTGCACAGGCGATTTTCATTAACATAATTTGGTCGGAATAATTGTGGACATTGATTTTGCACCTGAATGTCGCTATCCAATCGTGTGCTTCAATCAATGCCTGCTAATTTTAAATGAGGACCACATTTTTGAATGAAGACAGAAGCTCTGAGTTGCATAGTGTAAGTGCCTTGAGTTGTGCGTTGCGCGGCACGTGACGTGATAACTTGCTGCTCAGCAAATGCAGGGCCTTCAGGTCTCGGATATGAACGTCAAATCTGGCCTTACGTTGGCTCAGAGTGAACAACAGTGGCACAATCGAAGTACATCTGTTGATGATGGTGGCTGATTGAGGAAACAAAAGATTGGTCAGCATGGTAAAATAGAGCCAAACCTGACGCATTAGCGTGGCCTACCAAAACTCTGCATTAATGTGAGATTGCAATGTTGAACTTACATCTGGCGAAAAGAGTCTGTCATGCTAAGCATCTCAAATGTAGGTGCCCTTTTTGTTACGATACAACCCAGGTGAGAGGGCATAAAAGCATTCTCTCCAATAGTCAGTCAAGCTCTGCCATATGTGCACAAGCTTTGACCTCTCCAATTCTCTAAGGAGGTCTGTGTGCCGAATGCGCTTAAATCGTTCCTCGTCATTCTGAAAGCTAATCGCAGATCTGAGCAATGCATGAGACTCTGATTGTCTCACTGAAAGATAAATATGAAAATGCATTAAAACGTTGTTTAAGTAGTGTAGTTTGAACTTGTATCGTTATGGTGAGGAACGCGAAATAGGTAATGCATAATCCAAAACCCTAATAACTAGACATTCGTTTAGCATTCTCAATCGCATGCGCAGATAATAGTTTTATCTCCTAACCTAAGTAACTTCGAACCTCGAAACCCATCAATGCATACGGGATAGCTTCGTCGGTTTTCACTAGTTTAATTGTGTTCAATTGCAATAACTAAACACCTCCAATTTCCTAATGGTTCGGCACCTACTGAATGCAAGTTTTGTTGGCCAAACCACGGACATCGGCTCCCTCAGACTTGTTGCAACATAGTCTAACATTTATATTGCTCAAACTTGTGCGAAGGATTTGAGGCAGATGTATTTGTGGAACAGAAGTGATATAATTACTTTAAAATTGCATTGTGTGCGGCTGAGTATTCCGAGAATGACAAATACTGTCTCCACCTTAAGGATCTGTGCCCTCAAATACAGTGTTAAGAGCCCCTATTTGTCTCAGTTCTGTGTGAAAGTACGTACACAACTGAGAATGGATTGCGAAGTGCTTCTAATTCATTCCAGCTTTTTGAGATGCAAACGCATGCAATGACTTCCAGATTACTTCGTGACAGGCCCATTAGAACATGCCCTTAGGAGTTTCGATGCACTTAGTATCTTCTTACATGCTCCATATTTGCCAATTCATTAACGCTTTAACGGGAGTACAACCTTTTGCAAAGCCGGGTTGGCAAGCATGCTTAACAAAACAAATTCCGCTTCGTAATTTTAACCCACCCTTTGACAAGGTGTGATTTCATAGCCGTTGATAAACACGGTCACCTCCTAGGCTGCATTTGAACTGTTCTGCCCAGGATACTGAAGTCTTGTCCCTAAGTGGTGGATTTTGCTTGCTGTTTCTCGTGCAGCCTTGCCACAATCAAAATTTACAGTTGGGAACTACCTGCATGAAAACCATGTAGCGATGGTGGCTTGCTAGCTAGAATCCCTTGAGTTAAGCGTAACAAGCTTTGCTGTTGAAAGAACATGAGGAATAGAACAGAACCAACATGCGAAATTCGACGCATTGGTTGAGATAGCGAAACGTCCGTTGCACCGAACTTGAGGCACAATTCATGCTAGCATTCTTTGAATGCCATTTTCATTGGTCATATTTCGCATCATGGCAGCAATGAAAAATTGGGGTGGATAGCAGATAATTTCCCATTATCGCTTAAGCGCTTAAGCTTCGACCTCTGCCATGTGACTGCAGTTGGAGTGAAGAGAGTGGAGATTTATGGGCTTGTGAGTCGATTTCCATCTTGCGACTGCGGTTGAAGTAAAGTGATGTGAGTATTTTAAACTACTGAAAGGACTTCGATCATGCAATAGCATTCAAGTTGGATAAGGTGGAGTTTTTGCAACTGATTTGATTTCTCTCATTTGACGGCATTCAAGATGGACGAATGGGCATATTTGCTCTTTCAGAACGATTCCGAAAACTTTCTTGCCATTCATTTTTCTTTTATCATGTGGCTGCAGCTGAGGGAATCCAAGCTGTGGTTTTCGCGCTCTTCCTCCTATTTCCATCATGTGACCATATTTAAAACGGAGAGGTAGAATCTTTCGCTGCTGAAACAGACTACGTTTGAAACGGAAAGGTAGAATTTTTTGCTGCTGAAACAATTTGGATCATGTGACAGCCCTTTGATCGATCTCGACCGTGCGACTGTAGTTGCAGTAGAGAAAGTGAGGAATTCCTTTCTATTGGATCAATTTGGATAATTTGAGTGCAATTGAGGAAGAAGGAGGGTAGGATTTTTCGCTAATGAATCTAGATGGACCATGCAACAGCATTTGATTTGCCTCGAGGGAAGGATTTGTGCTGTTAGATCCACATCGGTCATGTGACTGCTAATGATGTTATTCCGGTCATGCAGCCACAGTTGGAACGGAGGGAGGAAGAGCATTTCGCTTTAAAAACCATTTTTATCATATGACAGCACTTAAAGAGAAGGCAGTGGTGAATCTTGCGCTATCATATCGATTTGTGTGACCCTATCATGCATGTATATGTGTATGCAGGGGAGGATATTTCTCTTGTGAATCTACTTGGATCATGTGAAAGCATTAGAATTGCATTGAGAGGAGAACAGGTCATTTTAATCGTGACACTGTAGCTCATATTGGGTCAGCGCAAGTCTAAGTTTGACGCGCGATTTCGTGGTGCTTTCACGGCGTGTCTGCTAGTCAGCCAGCTCTCACGTCACTTGCTGTGTTTAAATCATTACGATTTGGCAGCCATGCCTAAAAGCGGACATTTCAAATGCGACAATCAATAGCAAAATCACTGTCTATGCCCGCCCTGCATAGTTCTCATCAAAGAAGAGAGTCCTCTGTGCAAATAACCCACACATGGAGTCAGCCAGCTTCCCACACCTTTTCACTTCCCCATATTTGGCACCTCCACAATGCTGCGAATCACAGCATGAGTATTAACAATGTTCTTCTAGATTTAATTGAGGGCAAAGTTTGTAGTATTCCCAATGTAAGAGTAAGGCAGCACCGATATGTACTCATGGCGAAATGCCACCCGACTATTAGCATGCTATTTGCAACCCGGCATCGCGATGTTTACTGTGGCCCCTAAGTGTGTTTCGGTACATTGCCATTGTTTCCGCTGAGCAGAAAGCAAGTGATCCGAGTCAATGCCTCCTTGACTTCCTAGGTGACTGTCACCAAAATCCTACGCAGGGATGAAGCAAAACTGCAGGGTCTTACTAGTTCTTCTTGTTTTTGCGTATCACAGCGGCCACTTCCATTCCACCTGACTCACAGTTTTGCATACTTGTTCATTAGTAAGCACGCGAAGATCTCTGCCCAAAATGCAACGATGGGCAGGTGTCTCTACCATAGTCGCCAGTGGTTAAACGGCCGAATATTTTTCTGAAGAACGCGCACTTCCATGTAGAACAGTGGTCTGTGTCCAGGGTTCTTTAAACAGGCAAAGAAGCTATCAGCAGATTAAAGAAGCCGAGGCGCAACTGAGGTATGTCATGCCAAGCACGAAGCAAGTGCGCTTCACATAGTATCCCTCGTCATTTGCTTGGCATCAGAATCCAACACTCTTCCGATGCCAAATGCTGGGATGTTGCGGTATCGGGGCAATTCATTAAGCGGTTAATTCATATCACCCATGTAACCGGAACAGTACGTACTGATTTAAACTATTAATGCATGCGAATGCTAGCCACCTATACATTCAGATATGAATAGAGCAGAGTTGAAGACGAACATAGGAAGCTACTGGCTTGCTATTTTGCAAACTGGCTGCAAAGTAGAGAGTAATTTCCTCTCCTATATTGCAATGGAAGAATAAAAAGTGAAATAGAATGGAAATCTAAAGTCTGTGGCAAAAAAATCTCGTGGGACGTAGCTAAGAGGAAAAAAGGCAGAGGGAATAAAACCCTTGTTAATGAATGCTTATGTCGACGTGCCAGCAATGTATACAGTGCCAAAGGATGGGGATGAAAATGGCTGCTTTTGCTAAATGAAGCGTCATGGATGTCAATGAGATGATTTGACGGACGAGATATTATGAATCGCGTGAAGAAGTAGGTTACTAGTACATGGACTGACGTGATGTTGTGAGATGAAGGGATCAAAGTGGAAATAGGATGAATTGAAATCTTACGGGTCTGACTCGTTTTATGTGTAAAAATGTATAGATAAATGCGGAGTGCTATGACTTCTTTTGATTGAATACATAGAGTGACCTCTACAGATGTGCATGCTGAAATATCAGGAAGCTTAATTGAGGACGAATGCGGACAAATGCGTTAGAGGAATCAAGCAGAGGTAAAAAATTGGACGCGGATCATCAGAAGGTAAAGGCCACCAGGAATGGGACGGGCTGTATTTTAACGGGAGATGGATGGTCCATTAAGCCCTTAACGGGAGTGGGATGATAGGCTGAGTGCAAAAGTGGCTTAGGCGGGAAGTGGCAAGATTCTAATGATATGTAAGATCGAGATCAAGAGCCACGGTTGGATAAAAGAACAAATGCGTGACCAGCATGCCCTAAAGACAGGTAGTTGAAATCTATGTGATCTTTCTCCCGATGTGAAGAGAAAGCGCATTGAGTTTGTCTAGATTCAGGTCTCTAATCTCCTATTCCTAACAAAAATCGATGGTTGATTTCGAAAAAATGCGCAGGATTGAAATGTCTCCATGAACTCTGGTAGGAATGCCTATTACCATTAGCCAATGTTAGGGCCACCATCCGCTCATCCAACTGTTGTAATGATGGATCAGGAAGCCATAGTTCATCAGATCTGAATTTGGGGTGCATGACTTGTGGCAATAGACACGCACAAATAGAGGGAGCTGCACATGGACTTTTAAGATGAGCTTCTTTAGTCAAACAAAATCATTGCTCAATGGTTCACTGAACCACAGCGCATTCAGAGGCCGCCACAAGCATCGCAACATCAAGTCGCATATCAGGCAGTATTTTGTTTTGGGACACATTAAAAGCGCCTTGTTCACTTGTGAAGAACCACACGCTTTCCTTTCACATTACATCGTAGGGAACATAGTTGCTACTCATAGCAAAAGCTGCAGCATTGTGAGTGTTAGATATGGGGAAATAAGGAGTCGTGAGATGCAAACTGACTCCATTCGTTGATGGTTTGCTTTTAGGATTTTGTGCAATCTCGAACGTCGTTGCACAGGCGATTTTCATTAGTGTGAATTAGTCAGAATGATCGTGGGCAGAGGTTTCGCTAATGATTGTCGCATTCCCATCGTATGCCTTAAATTATTACTACTAGCTTCAAGTGATGAATGCATTTGTGAGCAAAGGCAGATACCTTGAATTGCAGTGCGGGTTAGTGCTTTGAACTGTGCGGTAAGTGGCACGTGGCGTGATAGTTGGACGCCCAGCAGAATTATCGTTTTTGCGTTACGGATAAGCACGTCACACTTGTTCTTACGTAGGCCCCCAGGAAGCACTTGTGGCAGTTGTTTTCGTGTCGAGACGACCGATTTTCTAATCAGCTTCCGGTAAAACTACCCACCCTGCCTCATAATGCAAATATTTATGGTAGATTTGCCCAACATGAATTTAATGGTGGCAGCGGAATACAATAGGAGCCCGAATAAAGGTCGCTTAATTCACATTACTTCCCACTTAAGTCAAAGGCATGAATAATTTCCTATCAATATTTAACTAGAACATTTACGATGAACATTTGGTACAAACGTACTTAGGTGCTATCGGTAGATTTGCTGCAAAGTGACAAAAGTAGGCAATGGATGTGGTTGCACGGCGTTGAGCTAGATGGCTGAAGATCCCAAGATCTTATTCGAAATACCGCTTTTGGTAGAAAACAGACAAGTCCGACAATTCATGCAGTACTGTGCATTGATTGATTCAGATGTGCAGCGACGCAATGTCGAAGTCAGAGGAAATACAAAGGAAAACGCGTCTGAATTTAAAACAAAGCCCCACGAAGATTTGGAGTCATCCATTTGGCTCTTAACACAGAGGTGTCACGTGGCTTTAGCAAGGACACCAACACGAAGTCTGTGACAGTCTTTTAGAAGAAATGCATTTGGGTTAAATCGTGTAGATAGCTTCCTTTTGGCAGATCCGCGTCACTCCATAATGCAGACAGCCAGCGACAGTTATGTTATTTCGGTTTGGCAAATTTGGATTCTACCTTTCAACAGTTTTTATTGACAGTCTGACACCAATCCTGATCATCCGTCATGCTGCAGGTTTAGTAATCCTAGTTCCTAATAAACATCAGCACATGGCCCAAATGGATGCAGAGTAAGGTCATTTCGGTTTAAAGCGCCATTTGTGACTTAAGCGATCTGACGAGAAACGTGTGAGACCACCTCATCCCAAATTTACGTGCTCATGCATTTTGCTCAATGAAAGGTGAGCAGTAGAGTAACACATCCTTGACGGCCAGAGGATCAAACATTGGAAGTTGCGGCGTCTTGCACAAGGAGTCATCCGCATGTTTGTGGATGCATAGACATCAGACACATGGCACACTCCCTGCGATATGCACTGACCACCAGATTATGCAAATTCAGTTTGCACAGAATCGTGGTTTGCTTTTAAAAAGGCGAAGCTGAGAAAAATGAGGTTTGAGCAGGGTTACATTTGATTTGCTATTATTTGCATTTTGTGCTGCGATCCCAACCATAGGCGAAATCAGAATGTCATGCTTGAGCTACTTTATTTGTGACCTTGATAAGAAGGTTTGAAATCTTCCCCTGTGCCTGGTAGCTGAGTGAGTCCATTGGCCGACCGGCTGAGACGAGTCGGAACCGAGGCTCACAATGAAGAAAGCACACTTGTTAAACATAGTTTGAATCAGGTTGTTGGGGGCTGTTTACAGCCGCCTCTTTGATTGACTACGTTATTCGACCTTTGAAACACAGCAGTGGTGTGCACTGGAGGCGCAAAGGACATGCCAATTGCTAAAAATGATCCCTACGTTTTACTAAACACAGAGCAATGGAAATTATGCATGCTCCAGGCTTTGAGGCAATCTCACTGGTGTCATCAGTGCGCATTTACTTATGAAAGCTGAACATAATGCGTGGAGGGGTTCATTGCCTATCTAACTTGTGAGCTCTACTAGTAGAAAATTAGTAGAATCAGATTATTGACAATGACGATCAGCCACTTCTGAGCTGACTAGCTTCTTCTGCTGTAGTAAGTTGAAGGGAACTCTGCATGTCTCAGTTTTGCAAACTAGTCCTCAACAGTGCAACCCTAGTTCTCACCGTTTCTGCACAGCAGGGAACAGATTTCAAATAGCTTCTCCTCTTACCACCACTTTATCACACAATGAATTGGCAAGAAGCTGACAGGCTCATTTCCTACTCTAAGGCATCACTTTGTCTACAAAGGGAAGATAAACCTATAATTGCTGATTTCGTCTTCGTAAATCAGGCGCAGACAGAGGAACTTTTATTCACATCCGGTAAGACTGTTCGCGATTTTGCTAAGGAGACACACTTTACGACACTGTTCTTTGAATCGCCGCACGCATTCTCCGCATGGCTTTGAAAATCCTCAATTCTCGCCAACCGACTTTAAATGACTTCCACACAACATTTGTCTCCTTTTTCGAAAAAAGGCGGAAATCTTGAAGTTGGGCTGCTGCCCTACTAAGCGATGACAGAAAATTAGGCTTGGCACTGCAAATTGGAGTTGTTAAGATGCTAACAGTAATGTTTCATTTGAATTGAGTTTGGCTGAAGAAATGCCACCGTATGCATGCTATGCATTCAAATGGGCAAACTTTTTAGCGGATCCCCGAAATGACGTTCCGTGCCACCATTGATTCGAAATAAGTGAGGATCATGACTCCAGCTACGCCTCATTGGTTGCAAAAAGGCATTCCCTCACAAAGTCATAACATGCATGCGAGGCAAAAGCTTTTGCAAGGCAGCGCAGATAACTAGTGCCCATTGACCGTTGGAGAGTTGATGAAAAAATTGAGGCCTAGTTCCATGCATATCTATTGAAATCAGGCCTACAATATTGCGGAATCTACAGCAGTTCGTATTCTGCCTTGCTGTATTTGCCAATGAAACGATAATTCTGTGCATGCTGGGCGAGACGCCAAGGTTATTTGCTTAGCTTCCATCCCTTCGGAGTAATGCATCTATTTGAAAACCGCTAACGATAAAATCTTTCCCGCCACAAAAGAAAATTTAAAATATATTTTTGCTCATGCCGCTTCTAGAACACACTGTATGCCCGATCGCTACCCCGCTACTGGTCTGTTTTGTGGAAGGCTCGCAACAAATTTCGTTTGACATTTAAACTATTACAACGAAGCGTTGTCGGCTTGATTTATTTAATGAACTTGAACAACTGCTATCCGAGTCCACACACTGCAAGATAGCTAATGAATGCGCATTGTGAAAGGGCAGGAAAATGAACAACCAGCCAATGTCATTCCACAGCCTGGTTTAACCGTAAACTACAGGCAAATCAGTCAAACGCATTTCACATTTAAGGTGCCTGTGCTTCTCCAAGCATTATTTTGTGCCGTTACTCAGGCGTGCGGTTTGATTAGCACCGCGAAGCGAAATGTAGTAAAACCCACCACACCTGCATCAA
>LWMK02000450.1:31125-59831 GCA_001693075.2 Taenia saginata
CATCTTCGTCCAGTCGCTAAAGTATAATGGCAGATTGATGTCACCAATGACTACCATAAGACTTGAAGTAGAAGTGATTCATTGTTGACATTCAGAAGAACTTGGAGGCATTCCAGTGTGCCATACTTCCGTTTAAGGGCACGATAATGAAGTGGCCAAGGTAATGGAGGACAGAAGATCATTCCATGTAACACACACAGAAGCCACTGACAACATGGTCCACGAGGACCGTAGTCAAAACTACGAGGAGCTACGCTTAACAGGTTCGCGTAAAGGCACCTTCAGAGCCAGTGTCGTACAGAAAAAAGCACGCCTCGCGACGCAGTTCATCAAATCTACCACCGATGCTGATGATAAGAAGGAGAAGCGTCCTTCAAACTGGCGTGCAGGTCAGCAGCAGATCAGATCAGATTTGATTGCCACATGATTGCCTCAAGTGACGCCGATGGCTTTAAAGCTTTGGCAAAATAAATGTCGATCAACAATTTCCTTGTCCTTTGCTTTTAAGAAAAAAACGCATCAGCAGTAAAGATTATCACCAGAGATTTAATCTCCCATTTTAAAGCGAACTTGCGCTGTCCATGGCCGTTTTGAAAGGGGTAAAGCTGCTTACTGCTGCCATTACTGCAGCAATGCGTTTGACGGTTATCTTCTTCGCTCTAGCATTTCATTTGCTGCAGCGGGTAGAGTCAACAGATGAGAGCATTCCTTAGTGACAGGGTGGTGGTATTTAGCACAAAGCAAGATGATGATGCAGCGTATGGATCCGCTTTCAAGCGACTCAACAAACACAGATGAAATTCTGCACATTCGCACTTGCATTGGTGCAAAGACGAATTCCTCGATTGGCGCTTTAGGTGCCCTTTTTCTTCGATTGAACGTTCGACAGTGTAAAGTAAATATCTAATAAATCTTACATGCTTGCCGAATGCACAATCTTAACGAAGAAGCAATCGTGGGAGGGAGCAGCACTGACAGCGGTCTACTGGCTCATGACTGCAAGGTGGAAGACAGACAGAGCTTTTAGTACTTGTTCTGCAAACCAGCACAATCCCATCGCTGTCTCAATAATGAGTGGAAAAAGACGATTTCCCATTTCTAAGGCAATGATGTCGCCATGAAGCCTCTGGCACTACCCCTTATTTGTGTGGCAATTGTGTTCGATTGGAGGGAAGGAAGACGTTTCCCTAGGTTCAGTTCTCCACCGCCTCACCCTGTTGAGCTCGAACACAACCAGATGGCTTGTAGCTAGACATGATGAAGTACCAGTGAATGTGCTGTGTGCGCATGAGTGATTGCAATGGTTTCAAGCTACTTAAGGCCCGTTTAAGTAGGGTGATTTGAATATCACTAAACCCTTCACATTGGCGCATCGTAAGGTTATTTGACCGCCAAAGAGAAATAGAACCCTGTCAAGATGTGTTCCTTGCGTCATTTGTCCTGCAAAACGCCACTTAATCGTGCCATTAAAATCACTGCTACACCATCTAGCCTTCAGTGAACTGGGTTTATTCCGCACCATACCAGTAGTACGAATTCCTTCTGTTAGCCAAACGTGAACAATCTGCTTAATCAGTATGCTTCCTTTGCAACGCTAGACGCTGTAATAACCCAAGTCCGGATTGCTTTACAGCATGCGCTCAATATTTGCAACCGAACCCAGACCCCTAAATAGCCATTTAAGAAGNTTTCGCAGTATGCGCTCAATATTTGCAACCGAACCCAGACCCCTAAATAGCCATTTAAGAAGGAAACGTGCAGAGAGACGCACATTGGAAAACGTGGCCAATCTATAACCCATTTGCTTCCATTTAGCAACTACTTTTAAAAAGTAGGTTGTTAGCATTACCTCATTTAGCCAAACGAACTTATGCTACAAATTAAATTATACGTAGTGATCTACATGCTTCTCAAGTTGCGGTGAATTATTACCCGCAGGCAATGCCAAAGCGCTGTTGCCAAACATCAGTGACTGAACTAAGCCCAGTGGATCCACTGGAGTCACTTGCGGCATTTTCTAAGGCTCTACTACCTTTAGATTCTGCTACACATCTGTGTGCGCTGAAGCCACCTACGAACCTTAAAATAATTACGTCAAGCTAACTTCATTCATAGGTCAGAAGTCTGTACGATATGCATTGCCTCCATGCCATAACAGATTTGCAAATCTAGAACAGAAATGACACCACATGGAGAAGAAAGAAGTGATTTTGTTTGTTTTGGTTATATTCCATGTATTTAATTAAACCAGGCTGAAAATATGGCAGTTTGTGAAGCGCTAATGTCAATCGAGAGTCACGGGCTCGCATTTGCCACCAAGTGACGTCTTAACAGTAGTATTTCGGCATAAGGCCAAATCGACACTGTGCTGCTTACACTTGGAAGACCACTTGCTTCTACTCTATATTGAAGCTAGGACAACTTAGCTACTACTGATGCTGCGGATCACGGCATTTTGGAGGTGTTAAACATCTGGAAATGGAGTTATGCGGGAGGCTAACTAAGTCCACGCGTGGATAAATCACTCAGAGAATTGTGCAAACTATGCAGAACGTCCGGGCCATTTATTTCGCCATCAAATATCGTCTTTTATCTCTACGACATTAAGTATGGCTACCAAGTGTGAGTGCAAACACGTTTTTGAATGGAGACGGAAGGCTTGGTTTGCTGGTGTGCGAATAAACTGAGCTGTGCGGTGCGTTGCACGTGACGTGAGAGCTGGCTGACTAGCAGAAACGCCGTGACTACACCACCGATTCAAACGCCAAATCTGGCCTTACGTTGACCTAATGTGAACAGCCGTGTCACGGTTAAAGTACGTCTAGTCGTGGTGACCACCGTTTAAAGGGGTAACAATAATAGGAGCGACATTCTATCATGTTAAAGGACTAGTCATGCCAATGAACTATTCATCAGAAAGTTCCATCAATCTTCTCAGGCCTAACCATTACTAGGCGTTACCAAAATATGAGCAAAAACTGACGCTCTCGCATTGCTTACAACAATCCACCATTCACATTTCCCATGAGTCTACACATTCTAGTGCAAAATCAAGTATCAACTGGCTTTGTGCTATTGGGTCAAGTTGTCGCCAGACCACTAGCAGAGGAGGGTTCTCCTCCTTACTTTATGCGTGCACTTGTTAGCAGCCGAATTCGCTGCATGGTGGTGGTACAAACGCAAGCGAAGTATCATACGTAGCAACAACAAAGGCAATACCTTTTTGAGACATATACAGAGGGTTGCGCCTCGCGTCCACTAGTAGCATAAAACACTTTGATTTGATGAACTTGAGGCAATTTTTCAACAGCCCACTGTTCAGAGTGGTGGGATTGCCCCATGTCATTACCTTGTCGGTAGCCTTGCACAACATCCCTTGCTCTCCCTTGGGTTACAAGCAGCAGGACCCCTTACAATCTCACTACATGAGAGTCAATCCCTTGACAAGCTTCGCTAATCGCCTCATCTACTGTTGTTTTGCAGATGTAAGAAACGTGCCGGCCCTCTCTTACCACAAAGCGATGCATTCAATGTGTATTTCAATCAGCCACTCTGCGTGCCATTTGTGACGATTTGGATAAAGCTGACGTATACACAGGTAAGAATTCAGCTGTGCGCAATCGTCTTCATACTTGCAAAGAGGTAGTAATTTTGAGATTATATCAAGCGCTAAGAGTCCGTCGTGCTACTTACCTCAAATGAAAGTGACCTATTCGTTCAACTCTGCTTTCCCTTCTCCGCTTCGACAGAAGCCCATGTATTAAATGGGCTTTTGTCGTTCTTCGTTACAATGAAATTTATGCGCAGACCTGAGTAACGCCTAAAATCCTGATTATTTAGTTGAAAGATAAAGCCAAAGATGCATAAACTCCTATTCTAAGTAGATCAGTTTACCTTCTATTGCTTAATTCTTTGAACTCGTCACTTGCATTTACTTCTCAATCTGCTATTGTGAGTGCTTTTCCTTTTTCTCACTACACCATCGCTTCCACATCCCCTCAGTATCCTTCAGAGTAGTTTCGTTGCATGCATCGAGAACGAAATTTGGTGCCTGCATCATTGCGTAGCGATCACCTACTTAGCATTGCCTGCCTCATGGAGGCGTGTGTGTAACAACACCAGCAGTTTGCATCTGGGAGCTAAGGAGCATGCCATCAAGGTCGTGTCCCCCACCAATAGCATCCCCATTGCAATCCCGACAATCCTGTAGCAGAATGCAAAACGCTGCCACTGCTAGGCAGGCTAAGGGCGCTCGTCCCATTTCAGAGCTTCTTCTTGAGTTTCGACCTTCTGATCAAGCTTCTGATCGCAAACATCTCCCGCTGCCGCGCAGCACACGCCTTGTGGCACACGCTGACTAGTGATTTGTGAACTGGTCTGGTTGGAACAGTAACATGAACTAAGAATGACAGCAACTTCTGGTTTCGAGTGGGGTCTTGTCCGAAACGACGCCATTTAGCATCCTGCAGAAAAAGCAGTATGAAACTGTAGTTCCAATCTTAGGCTAATTCACATGTGGCTTTCAAGAAAAGGGTGGAAATTCGCTCTGGTATAGCGATTGCACAGATGTGAATGTATATGTGGATGGTAGGTAAGTGAATACATCGATTTACCAGCATAGGTGAGTAAGAACCGAAGCGCACAATTGATAACGCACACGCGTTCATAAACACACTCAACAGCGACTGTTCTTGGACTGTTTGCAGTCATCCTTTTGATTGGCTGCATCACCGATTCCTCAAGCCGAGGTGGTTATGGGTGGTGGCCGCTCGTAATTTCTCTCAAGAGTGTGAAGCTTTCCTGCCGTAAATGCTTCGATCTCATAATTCCCTGCTCCTATCATAATAAAAATGTCCCGTAACACCCAGCCTTCCAATAGCAGGGGTGGGAGAGGGGGTGAGGAGGAAAGGGAAGGATCTGTAAATCGTTCAGAACTGATCGCATTTACTGGTTTTATAATTAATATTTGCTTAGAGGCTAGAATGCTCACATCTGATACTTTGGAATGTAGTATCTTCCCAACTTCCCCCTTTTAAGTGCTCGAGACTTCAAGTAGTAATGTATCAATTGACTAAAATGCCTGCCCGATTAAATTACGAAATGTGCCGTTGATCACAAGGCAGTGCCTTCTCGAATCGCAGCAGCGAAATCGTTACGCGTGTGCGTTGTTCTAGTGCTTGACAGACATCTCTACCTCTCGTAGCAATAAGCTTTACGCAATCTATTGATGGGACTGCAGGCCAATCGTCAATGTAATGTCGGCGAGACTGGTCCAGTACGCGTCAAGCGCATGCCGCCGCAATGATATTAACCAATCTGGCGGCATTTCATTCGATGCTTATCTTTGCTGTAGATTGGTCCAATTTAGTGTCATTGAAGTTCAGTTAATGTGACGGAGTGAGAGAAGTTTTGTTTTGTGATAATTAAAATAATCACCAATACCACCGGACGAAGATTAAAGTCTAGAAGAACCAAATATATTCCACATTTCCAAGACCACTGTAGATGTCAGGCCTAAATCCACGACTGCCATTACTTAGTAGGTGTCATGTTTCTATTCAATGTAACACCATCTTCCGCGCTAGCACTCCTAACTGGCACTGACACTGATTTGCCCAATTTAAGGGCTGTCCAGAAGACAGATAACTGTCGCGTGTGTTGACAAGCACCATCCACTAGCATCAGCCATTTCGCTTCGACAAAAGGGCTTGCATGCACACACCGGTAGTCATCGGAAAAAAGCTAAAGCAGACCTTTTCATGCAACGTCGAAAATGGAATGGAGGCCACCTGAATTGTGCTAAAGCAAAACAAGTCAAGTAACTCACGTTGCAAACACAAGTTCAGAGCTTCGAAGTTGAGAAACGTGCGAGTGAATGTCTTGGTGGTAGACCTCGCTGCAGTTGAGCATAACTTTGTGTCAAGATCTGATGTCCATGCCTGTAATAATCTCATACGGATGTTCATTTTAAGTGAGAGTAAAGGACGCGAGTACATTTCTGTTGCTGTACAAGCTTTTTGATGGGGTGAGTCGTATAATGGGTATGAAGATCTTCTGTATACGAATGGCCTAGTGATGGAAAATGGAAGAAGAGGGAAGGGAGGAGACACGACGCAGGTCGAATCCACCATCGTTCGTATCAACTTGGGTCACACGAGATTGTCCAATTTATTCTGTGCATTTGTTCAACTCGCCTGGTGTGTCATCCTCGTTCAACAGTAAATGTCGCGAAACAGGGATCCAGGCCTGATATAAGTCAACGACGAAGAGGCTGTCGTAAGGCATTTGTCGTCTCTCGAATGTAAGACAAGTGGAAGGCCACAATTGAGGGCTATGTGAGTTGCACAGCGCGTTGAAATGCAATTCTACGCAACGACTACAGTTGCCATGTTATCGTGGCTGCGTGGTAAGAAACAACTACTTAGGAGGAGGCAGTAGCACCTCCCCTGTCATAGTAACAGAAAGTTCTACTTGAGTGTGCGATGTCCGGAGCGATTCGTGGATTGTAATCACTAATCTTTACCTCAATCTACCCCTGTAATGTCACCATCTACTCACTCACTCACTCAACCACTCAATCATCCGTTTTTGCATTTGTTCACTTCCTCCTACACCATAAGCTATCACTTCGCTAATGATGCTGCATAATGGACTCGAACAGAAGGAATTGGATATTGTAAAATGCAGTGGTGCTTCCCTACATGCTGCACGCAATTGCATCCACATTAAAGTGCTCTTTCGCACAATGCACCATCTTTGTTGGACTCCACAATATCGGGCGTTTGCCAGTACCATTAGGCATCGTAATCATTCTTGCAATTTTTATCACGTATCTGTGGAACGTTTTGCAGACACAGATTACCGTTTCAAGAAAGGGTAAATAAAACCATTACAAAGCTAGGTAAGAACAGAAGCATAAGGTAGATTGCTCGCATGTACGATTCAAACAAATTTGCTGCTAACTTCAGCGTTGGTAGTGATGAGCTACAGCAGGGCCTATCAAAACGCTTCATGTATGTTAACGACTATTTCACCTGGTCGGTGAAGACGCTGCATTTAAGCCAATTGTATGAGTCGACACTCTCTGAAGATCCTCCATCCCCTCTGAAAGTGTCATCGTCTAGTGTGCAAAGACTGGTCACGAAGCATACCAAATAATCACCTGTATCCGACTTAGCGCTCGGAAAGAATAGCGATTGTTGAATTGATTATGGTTACGCGGCCCTTTAAACCAAGTGGATGATGGCTCATAATATAATATTGCATCACAGAATCCATCCATCGATTTAGTAGGATGAGAGGCAGTTTCATCACTCGCGGTGATACCGAGCCCTGGGGTGTGAATCTGCTAACCGATCAGTGCAGCATTCGGAATGGGTCATTTCATCGGCACAAAGACAGGCGTTTGTGTGGATCTGCTATTTGGTGTAATTGAGGAACTCTAGGTGGACTTGCTACTTGATGTCATAGCAGGGGTCTGGGTAGACCCGTCATGTACTGTGAATTTTGAAGTCTGTATAGACTTGTCACTTATTGCAACTTCCGGAGCCTGTGTAGATTTGCTACTTGTTGTGACAGCGGAAGTCGTCCCGAATCCTGCAATTGTAATAGACACCTCTTCCTCTAATACGCGAAACGGCAAATCTCTTTGTAATATTGTAAACTAACTGGTAATTTGTAAAGCAGAGCAATTTGGTCTACCTTGATAGGTACGCCAGCTCTACTGTCCTTAATTGGTTTCTTGGCAAAAGACAACTAAATGGCTTCTTGGCAAAAGACAACTAAAAAAACCTGGGGATCTCATTTGGCAGCTTTAAACGGGTACTGCTGTAAGCTTATTTAAATATGTTCTGGTCAGCTTTAGAAAAGATATTGTTACTAGATAAAAAGAGCACAAGCAGCTTACTTCCACTCAAACTTGATGCAGTTGTTCTTACTTCCCTACTTTTCCTGCCATGAGAGCGCAAGCAGCTCACTTCCACCCAAACTTGATGCAGTTGTTTTTACTTCCCTACTTTT
Organism: Taenia saginata; assembly: GCA_001693075.2. Taxonomy (NCBI): domain Eukaryota; kingdom Metazoa; phylum Platyhelminthes; class Cestoda; order Cyclophyllidea; family Taeniidae; genus Taenia; species Taenia saginata. The sequence goes on from LWMK02000450.1 coordinate 39,145, forward strand.
CCTGCCAAGGCACTTATGTTTCTCCACATCTCCCTCACCGGTGCGGTCATTAACAAAGGCGAAAATAGTCTGTCCTAATTGTAAACCGTTGAAGACATGGCTTTGAACTGGGGGAGATCCACCGTGTCCTGCCATGTGGAGTCAAGGTTCCGGGCCATCGGACTTGAGTGGTGGATCCTATCTCGTGTACGCCGTGTAAGGGTCGATTGCCTCAAGTTCCACATTTTGAGGAGCATCGAGGTCTACATGGTTGAAATACACAGCAACTCAATGTTACTGGCCAGGCTGCTATTTCCTGACTGTAAAAAGATATTGCTGCAAAACGGTTTTATTCCCTTTTTCTGCCATTTTAAATGCATATTAGTGCAGAAAGTGACGATGAAGTATGTGATGGAGTTGAGGTTTGCCCCAATGCCTACTAGTCAATCCTTTTTAAGGTTTGATTGATCTGAGAATTAAAGACGATGTTGGGTTGGGTGCATTCATAATGTTCTTCGTTCCTGCTACATACGATAAGCGTACATTCTGTGCTCTGAACATTCCGGATACCGCTGCATTCATAGACACAGTAGCTACCTCCTTGTAGTTGTTTTGACATAATCTGATTTCTTGCTCTCTGCTTGGCTTTCCCTAAAATGAGCTGGAAATGGGGTCGCCTGAGTGCCGATATCGTACTACTAACTATCCTTCAGTAGTTCTTGCTCATACAGTTATATTACAACGAATCCATCCCGCGAGACGTAGGTATGGTATGCTTGCTCACCAATGTTGCCAACGCAGCATCCTAAGCTGTCTCTTTAATGCAATTGTAGATAGCCGTCAGAAAATGCATAGTTTTGACCTACCGTAAAGTTTTGCCCACTAAACACTAAGGCGACGACTATACTTACCCTGTTGGAAACGAAATTGCAGCCGTAGTACAATGAATTTGCTGTTTTGGTCACTGCAGCCTAGCTTCGGTAAGCTAGAAAGCCGCTACAAACTTCAAAGTGCTTATATGTAAAACGGACAAAGCTTCACTTTGGCAAGGATGTGTTTTAGGGTGCAAATTTACTCAAGTATAGAGCCAAAACTGATATCTGCGTATGTCGTTCAGAAAGCCAAACGATTGTCCAAATGTTTGGCCTTGGATTATGCAGGGCTTATTTTACTTTCGTCCATAAGGGTTAATTGGAATCCAAGTCTTACCCTGAATGTATTATCACTTCGACCAATCTAGAGAACGTCATTTATCATAGCCATCGATCAAACTAATTTGTGAAAACGACACAACACGCATTGACTTGCCCTTATTTTGAGGCATTACTTGGTTGCTCATATGTAAGTTAGCGTGGTTATTTTTGGTATCCAGTAGCAATTAAATCCATCTGAAAAAATCTCACTATCACCATATCCTCATAAAACATCTTGCTATCAGTAGGGTTTGGGGTTACATTGGAATTTGATAAAGTTACATTCATAAAAGTCTACACCTAATTGTCTTATCTAATAGCAAACAAAAGCAATCTCCTCGGAATCTACAAGTAGTGGTCAACCGTGAACTGCCGTATCATTGGTGTCATTACAGGCCAAAACTCAGGGCATTGAATGCCATGATAGGAATGTGAGTGGCAGTTGAACTCAAGTGTACAGCTTTGGAGAAATTTCAAAGAAAACAGAGAGTGCGTCCAAAACCAACTATCTGACCTGAATACTAGAAAAGTGAGGAAAGTGGCAGCAAGGATAGGGGCAAATATGGCTGTGTTGAAATCGCCTGAAAATGTTGCCGAACCTCAAAATTCGAATAAGGCAGTAAGTCCAAAATCCTGGACGCCTGTTGTGAATTCGAAGGTTATAGCTCTAAAGAATGAAAAGCAAGCCATCGAGCGACCTGAGAAGACAAAAGAATTGTGTATTGAGCACAGTGCACTGGCCTTGTCTAGGGCCAATAATTATAGATAGTCGACTCTAGCAATCGTGCTGCGATTCAAAACCAGAGTTTTTAGCAGTTTTTGGTCGAATTAGATGTCAAGTATGCACCGGTTCTCTGGGAACTCCATTATGACCCTGTCTTTAAATCTAAAATTGAATTGCGCGAAAAATTAGAGATGGAAGCAAAATAACTGCGACGTAGGTCAGCTTTTAAAAACANAGTGAGGAAAGTGGCAGCAAGGATAGGGGCAAATATGGCTGTGTTGAAATCGCCTGAAAATGTTGCCGAACCTCAAAATTCGAATAAGGCAGTAAGTCCAAAATCCTGGACGCCTGTTGTGAATTCGAAGGTTATAGCTCTAAAGAATGAAAAGCAAGCCATCGAGCGACCTGAGAAGACAAAAGAATTGTGTATTGAGCACAGTGCACTGGCCTTGTCTAGGGCCAATAATTATAGATAGTCGACTCTAGCAATCGTGCTGCGATTCAAAACCAGAGTTTTTAGCAGTTTTTGGTCGAATTAGATGTCAAGTATGCACCGGTTCTCTAAAAACTACATTAGGACCCTGTCTTTAAATCTAAAATTGAATTGCGCGAAAAATTAGAGATGGAAGCAAAATAACTGCGACGTAGGTCAGCTTTTAAAAACACAGAATTATCAATTCTACTGATATTCATTTCAATACATGGAAGTTGAAAAAGGAGTGTTGATTCTGTGTAATAGTGTAGCGGTGATGACATTACCTATTACCTCATCGCATCGTCAAATACTAATGATGGCCCCGATATGTGAGCCAAACCACTACATCGGTAAATGCCATTTGCATTAAGAACCTACAGTAAATCCTTTGAATTCCATCTCAATGAAAAAATACGTGTTTACACCTAGGTACGTTTGAGGAAACGGATATGCTATCGACTACTAGAAAACTGCTTCCGTGTATACGGCGTACACCTCTCCATCATCTTGTACAAATGAACCATACCAATGCTACAGAATTAAGCGCCGAATCACATAACATCTGCCAGCATCACAAACATTTCACTTTACACTCAGCGAGAATCAACACCTGCGTCTCAGCCAAACAAGAGTGAGCTTAGTGACAAACTTAACTATCATTACCAAGCAATATAAATGCATTAACATCATGTAAAGAGAAGACGGCTTTCTCCACATTCTCCTTGATCACCACTTCTGCCTTTGAAACAATCGTAACCACGATTTTGGCTATGCAAAGGTCTTGCATCAACTTTCTGAGCAACGTTCATTCACCTGATATCCCTGCTCGCAATGTCGTTGCTCGGCCTGCCTGTCCAACTGCACTGCAAATGCCTCAGCATCGTCTGCGAATCGCTGACGCGGCACCGCCAAGTGACATCACTCCTGCCCTTTGACCTTTTTAAAACATCTCTAACGCTTGGTCCGATCCGTTTTACTAATAACCTGCATCACTGGACGTCTCCCCTCAGTAGTAGCAAATGCTCATGGCTCAAATCCATGTGTGATGATCGGGTAACTTGGGGTTACCGATTTGCGCCAAAAACAATGACAGCATATAATACGTTACCCTTCTATTGAGTGGCAAAGAACAGTGACATTCCGAAAGAAAGCAAATGACGAAGGATGCTTAGTGAATCGTCTAATGGCTGCCAGCGATTTCACACCTCAGTTCCATAAAAGTGCCATAATTTTACCACTTCAAATAAACTTTTCCACGCTGCAGCTGACTCCTTCGCTTGTAAAGAACTTTAGACACGCAGCAATCCTCCATATGGAAGTGTGAATTCTTCTAAAAATAATTGGCTATCCAGTTGCTAGTGAGTTCTAAAGTGATGCCTAATTATCTTGGCATAATAGAGCACCGATCTTGGCGTAATCACCGCAAGTTAGGTGAGATGAGAGTGACTGCTACCAGTCGCTACTAAACCCCAATAGTTTTATTTCATTCTTGCTTCTGGTTTTTGCGATTATTAGTAGAATTTTGTGAGGTGTTGACTTGAGTTGAGAACCAAGACGAGATGACAGACAGCCAAGTGGTTAATGCTTATTAAATGAGCATGCCTTATTTCGAGTATTACAAATGGGTGTTCTACTTACAATGGCTCGTGAAACAATTCCATTCTTCACCTTCCGAAATAAGACGTCTGCATAAAACTTGATGCGCCTTTCGGATGATTCGACATTTTCACTCATTGCTTCAAACAACTACCCAAGGAATAGGTAGCCTCAGCTTGTTAGGCAGGGATTAGGATTTCAGAGCAGAACAGCTTTCACCCATACCTCTCTTTCCACTCTTCCTCTTACCCATCTCTACTAAATTGTTAAATTGCTGGTCAACTTGGGATGCAAATTATAGCTTGGCATAATGCCTGCTTACTAGATGGGCACTAGACTGTCTACGATGGACATCATTTGATTCCTCAGTGGTGGAATCAAAAACCTTTTACATTTGTACCACAGTTTCATCGCATCTAGATGACGACTTTGCGTAAATGATAGTCAGGGAGAAAGCTTTTAGCCTTAATCCTCATCGCCTTACAAAAACAAACTTGAGGATCTGTAGTGCTCTTCATTTCCACATCGAGACACCATTATGTCTTTACTGCATGTAGCAGGTCTGGTCGATTTGTTGCCACGTGCGAACTTTTGTACTCTCATTTTAGGCTTGCCAATCATACAAGCAAGCGAGGAGGAGTAGAAGGACGCACCACTGCCGGTTGGCATTGGCAGTTGTCTCCCATACTCTCCTCAGTTACCAGGGTGAGATAGTGTTCAGTAAAGTTGGGATGAAAGGAGTGACATTCTTTCTGCCAGGTGAAAACTTCGGTTCTTATAAATTCTTCCAATGTGTCCACTATCCATACTCTGATTGCCCAATAAGTAGTAGGTGAATCGCCGCACCCTCTGTACTACACAAGTGGTTGAAAGTGACCAACAAGAGAATAAAACATTTGTTTGGACAAGCTATTTAGTCTATGCAACGCATGGGCTAGCGCTTAGTGCCTTACATCATGGGTATGCAGTTTAAGGCCCTACGTAACCGTGCCCTATCTAGTATTAGGACAGCTGCTATGCAGAAATACACGTCAATCATTTTTGTAAAACGAGCAGACGGATTGGATCAAGCAAATTATTTTGGCAAAAATCGAACAGGATTTTGAAGTTTGAAAGTTTCTTTCTTCCACATGTGAGATTTGTCCATTTGTCACAAGATGCATTTTTAATAAATGCTTCCGGAACAAAGACCGTGATCAGACGAAACAACAATACAAGGGCATGTGCGTGCAAATAGCAGCTGCAGCAAAATGTTATTGTCGAGAAATCGTCTAATGGATTTCAAAGTCTTGCCAATTGCGCAATCCTAACGAAGAAGCATTCTTGATAGGCAGCAACACTGGGCACGCACCACTGGTTCACGACTACGAGGCGGAAGACAGACGGAGCATCTACTCCTCGTCCTACAAGTCTACATCAAACCCCTGCTGCCGCTTAGGCAATTGAAAATGGACAGTGTTCTTGAATAAGGGAAAAATCACCAGGGATCCTGTAGCATTATCCCCTAATTGTGCTGGTGTGTTGTCCAGTTGGACAGAAACAGGACCTCTCTCCATGCTGAAATCTCTGTCATCTCGTCAGGGCCGTCTCACTATGCGAGATTTGACTACATTCGGATAATTCGTGACTCAATAGCTCACACCATCTTAAATGGAACGGATTTGCGCTCATGAGTGTGACTGACTTACAAGATCACCTCTTAGGAGGTTACCAACGATGTTTGTTTACTAAAAATCGAAGGAAATGAGCCAAGGACAAGATGCGAAGGGAAGAGAGTGTAAGGCACCTGACAGCATAGCCGTGCCAAACAAGAGATGCTTCATGGCTGAGCATAATATTCTTTTGAAATTTTGAAGGTTTAGAGAAATTAACGAAACATCAGATCGCAGCCCTAGATGCCCCATTGGAAGGTTTTAGCAAGGAAATAGAAGACACCACAGTGCTACTCGAAGTACTTATTATCTACTCGGATGATGAGATTAGGTTCCTAGTGAGGATAGAGGCGGCTGCAGGATTTGTTATTCGTTACATCCCATTCAGCAAATCATGCGATTTTTTCACCTATATCTTTGCGCATTTACACTAGAAGATGCTCAAGAATAATGATTCCCGGCTAAACTACGTCCTTTATGGGGATGCCATCGAGAATCCCTATGTGGCTGATCGAGAGACACAGCTAACATACCTCATGGCTCTCTTCTGTACGCATCTGTGTCATAAAGCCATGCGAAGCTAATACCTATTAAGCCCATCTCATGTTTAGAGAATAACGCGTTGCGCACTTACTGCTCTCTTGTTGTCCTTAAAGAAAAATTTACTGTTATTATGCAATTTATTTGAACCCTTACGTTGTTTTGCTGCAAAAGGTGAAAAAGCTGGCAGTAAATATAAATGTACTGCGTGTGGTAAAGAGCACAGCCGCTTGAATTGGATGCATCGACACCTCCTGCGGCACGGTATTTGCAAGTTCTACTTCTGTGTGCTTTGCATCGAGGGTTTCTGCACACTCGCGGAAACAGCATGTCACACAGTGGCACACCCAGTTAAGGGTCGACTGCAGCAAGTGCTCTTTGCCATTTCGGAAACCAAAAGAAACACACTTCATACGTCCTTTTACATTAAAGATGGAGTTGAACTGCCACCATCAAGTCGGCAAGTACTGGGAAAGTCCAGAAGTCCTTAGAGCCTAGACCTCTTTCATTCCCACATGCTTGAAGAGCGGCAGAAGTGTTCTACTGAAGAAGAGCGCAATAAAGATTACCACTGCATTATCTGTGGATGTACATTTGACCGCTTGGATGTAGTGTTATTCCACACAGAACAGGAGCACCCCACTGAACGAGACGTCATCAACCGCTTGCGCCTCCGTCTTCTGCGTGCTGTATTCGATCTAAAAGGCTATCGCCACCGCAGCGCAGAAAAGAACGATAGTGCCTCATCTTTCGTTTCGGAGTGATACGGATTCTACCAGCAAGTTTTAAATGGATGCATTTATCCTAGTGCTGCCTTTTTGGCCGGAATTGTGAGCCTAATTTGCTGCACTAGAAAGGGAGCAACCTTTCCATTTAATGAGCTGCCTCTTAACGTCTCCAAAGTTCTTCTTCCAAAACTTATTTAAATAAACACTTTTCTTTCTGACTGCTGTGCTACTGCATCATGGTTGACAGGTGTCAGACACAAGTAGCAAGCAAACCCTCATAGTTGCGAATCTAGATGAAGTCCATTTTGAGACTCAGGCGAAGTTGAATCACCTTTACTAATGTTAGTAGACTGTTGTTGATGTGAGCGGCCAAAACGACGTGAGAGAGAAACTATGGTCGTTTCAATAAACGAAGTCTTGCAGTAGGATCAGCAAACAGTTATCCCTTGGGAAGCACATGAAGACAAACGCGGACGCTATTAGCAAGTTTGAGCTCTGTACATAAGCCCCACAAATCACTCCGACGCTCTGGCAAATTGCAGTATTTAATAGACTGCATCCATAAATTTGCAGACCAGAAGGTGAGAATGAAAATGCATATATATATCATAAGAGCGAAACATGCTTTTGACAGTTGTCTTGTCTTAGAGGGATGCGTTTCATTCCATGACCACTTTGCAACACTTTTTAGACTGCATTGTTTGACCTCTAGATGTTAAGTATCGACGAAAATGCTAGTCCGACAAGAACTTGGCGGAGCTGAGGCCTACCAAACTCACCGAGCCCACGTTAACTAGCACTAAGGCCATGTTGCCTTGAATGCAACGATAGCACAGCTTAATGTAAGTTTGTAAGCAAGTAAGAATGAGGCAGACAAATCAAAGTTTGGAAGGTCGATGCCCCACCTCAATGCCCTACTGTCACCTCATTATCAACTGCATTGGTCATAAATGCTCAACAGTGGTTGTCAGTGGACAGTGCGGACAAAGTTGTGACTTCTTGGAAGTGTGCCACACGCCTTATTGCAATCGCTTAAGTGGCTCTAGCAACAGGCACTTCTGTCGCAATATCAGGACTGAAACAATTAGGCGATGACGATTACAATCTGTTTAAAAGTGCAGAAGTCGAGGGCTTGGTTGATGAACTAAAAACTGCAAATATGCCAATGATTTAAACCTGCTTGTCTTTACTCCTTTGGCACTAGCACGTGAAGGTAATTATTCCCACACTGCTCTCTTGCCAACATCACCTTTCTTCACATCCATCCACGGATTAATTCTGTGCAGACTTCCAATGAATATGTCCTCATTTATGGTTATTAGCATTGCCCTAGTGGCACTGTCGGAGGTAAAGATTGCTCAAAACGGAACGTGTTCAAGTCGTTGCGAGGGTTCAGGAGAAGGACAAGGGAGCAGTCACGGTCACTGCATCACCACCCATTGCATTAGCATAATCCTAGTGAAAGGTGTGCTAATGTCCTGTCCTCCATTCCTCTTCGTCTCATTTGTGTGACCAGACCTCTGCTTCACTGTGGTTTTTGCAGTCATAATCTTCTGCCAATTTAAAGACATCTCCACTTCTGCGTCAGATGATGCTAAAGAAAGTATTCAACAAAAAGGGAAGAAGGAGCAGCGATTTTCTTTGCGCCACCTAGAGATGCAGCGTGCACACCTCACAAGACATGCACTAAGAGAAAATACACTCAAGTATTTGGGACATTTCTGATATCTTCGCACATTGCTGACTAGTCAGTGCATAGTATTACTCAGTTATTTGGCGCTAGGGTTGCTCTCTCAGCTAAAGTTCTTACAGACTGCATCTTTTTCGAACTCCTATGGGAGTCGAAAAGTGGATTAGACAAAATGGGTGCGATTCGATTCGACTTGATCTGTTTGCTTTGCCATTTATTCTAAAGCACTTATCGAAAGTAAAAGAAAAGCAAAAAGATGTGCATTGCAAGGGAAAAAGACGTGGTAGGAAATCCTGCACTTTTCTTATCCCAGATACAATCTCAACCAAATTAACTCGGTGCTGCCTGGCTCAAAGACAAGCTTATCTTAATATGCAAGATAAGTCAATTTTGCTGACTACGGAAAGCTAGCTTACTTACAAGCTGCTGTCACCTGAATTCAAATTTTTGTAGTGATTGCCATCATTAGCGAACCAGCTTTGCAAGAGTAGAATAAATGATAGGGAAAATGCTTTCTTTCATGACATAATCTGGACCACATTAATCTGATAGTGTCTGACCCAAAAGCAAACGTAACATAACTCTAAATGCTACACAGTCTTGCTCACTGGAGGACGCTGACCTAATCATAAGTTGATTTAGCGTGAATCGTATCTTTGACACTGGGCAAAATGAATACTCTAATGCTCTCTGTTGAACTTCAACCCCTAATATGAACAGTTCTACTAGTTAAGGTAGCTCTAATCCCTCTCTGTCAACAAAGAAGAGACCAACGTGGGTCGTTAAAATGTTGTGCACTGCTTAGAGTTTGAGTTCAACATTCACGCCTGCGAGTGTTACATTTAAAAGCTTTTGGGCTGTGTCTAGCTCCCATCTTTGTCTACAAGCATACCAAAGCTGCTGAGGGATTCAAACATTGAGCTCACATTAATGGCTGCAGCGTATTCAACCCTAGACAGTCTGCAGCATGACACAAATTTGCCTCATTCTGGGCAGAGAGATAGTTCCCTGGTCCATACCAACTGAATCACTTCAACTAGTCCAGCTCCGAAAAACCAATAACCATCACACTAATGCCAAAGACATGGACAAGGGAGAGGGGGTGCCTCCTTTTGCTTGCTGGCACAGCCGAATTCACCAACTTTCAAAGTGCTGCTCTCACGGAAAACACCGATTTTATTTGCCCATCGGTGTCGGTTGCAATGATAAGCACTACTGATTCTTTACTCTATCATTCACTCCAGACACCAGAGACCGTAGGCAAAGCAATCCACACTTGCACATGATTGCCACCAAAACGTCCAGTCTGCTAAACCTCATCGATTAAATTCAACCGTTCTCCTGAGATTTGTTTCGGTATGGCTTAATGGCTGTTCGGAACGATTACAGCTTACAATTAGATCAGAAATTGGCAATATGCAGTCAAATACTGACTCCCTGGCTGAAAGTCGGAGCTAAAAACCACTTAAGCCTAAAGCAATAACTTACACTGCACATTGCACACTGAATCATATTTCACAGGAGTAGGTTGGTCCGACAACTACGCAAGCACGATTTCATGTCGAGCGTCTGTGCTGGCTCACCGATGTCAGCTGTTGGACGTAGAGTGGCAAACTAACAACTAATACACGTTCACAATCCTCGATTTTCTTCAGTGACCTTACGTCGGATGTCAGAAGTTTGAGTAGGTTTATACTCTTCACCGACAGGACACTAATCTTAACAGCGATGCCCTGCAATAGCACAATGCTTTCAAAAGGCACAATAACGATCTGTCTATGCTGCTGGCGCAATGCAGCATAATGCATGTTGTTAAATAATTTGCACGTGCACCTATTTATATGTTCCCTGTCAGGTGCGATGAACTACTAAGCAAACCGGTTTCTGCTGATTCACTGCAGCATTCTGGGAAAGCTTGGCACCATAAAAGCCCAAATGTGACTGGTTTCCAGCCCATCCACCGACACAATGGGTGGAGCACAATGGTTACACTCATTTGTGATGCAACGCGTTCTTGCATTACCTTGCGATTGGTGGTGCTTACCACGCGCATGCAATGCTACCTTGTTTGGCCTGAAGCAAGTAATGAACTGTGTTTTGGTTTTTATAAGAATTCTGTGGCAAAAGTATGAGTAGCCAAAGGATTGATCCAAAACAAGTTGTATTTGATGGTTGGATAGCCAATTTTACAAATAATGTCTAAAGGTCACCCATACGACGAACCATTTAGGCCATTTGGGACAGAAACCTGCGGCAGTACGTGACTTGAGGGTATCATGAACATGTTCTGGTGCTGCATTTATTTAACAATCGAGGATAGGTCAAATTGAGTTAAATGCGTTAAATAGAGATAATATAAATTTTGGTGCGAAGAAGTACCTCCATTGCACCCGAGCATAGAACAAAATGCATGAGAGAATGCAAATTCTCTCAAAGAAAAAGGACATCGCTGCGTTTACCCGCACCAATTTTGTTCACGACTACTCGTTTTCTTTATGTTCTTTCACAGAATCGAAGTCAGTGAGTGAGTGCTAGGGATATTTGCACTTTGAAACTAGTTTTTTCAATTTAGCTCTCAAAGAATTGCGCAGAAATATTCCATTCTTGCTGCTTGTGCGTGAATCAGGGGCATTCTAGAAGGACTCGCGATCCTACTGGTAGGTAATCCGTCCCATCTATCAATACCATTACAAAATCAGCTATGCTACATTTCGTACTACCATTGATGACCGCCAGACAATCTACAAGGGCTGGAGCGTACCAGCTCACCTCTTGATGGGTCTAGTTGGGATGTCAGCAGTCTCCACCACTGCGAAACGAGAGTTAATCAACGTCGAAAGTGCAATTTAAGTGCAGTTCAAAGCGAGATCACACTAACCTGCAGATGCGAAATCACTAGTCATGTGAAACAAACAGAGTCCATCAATCGGCTTTATAAATTGACTGCTGAGCATATTGTTGGCAACAATGGATATTTAACGCATAATTGAGCAGATTTAGCACTTAGCTAGCAAAAAAATAGTTCTTGGCGGAAAAATTCTTTTCAACTATTATTTGATTTGATGGTATGTTGACTAGGTTAGAGGTCAGTTCTCTTGGTCAAAGGTGACTCTCGATGTGATTATTTAAGAGGTCTTCAAATCCGACAACACGATTTTAACTGCAAATAACTGAAACGCACCAGTTGAATGTTTCAAAACCCATTTTAGCCTTCTTATAGATTAAGAAGTTATACTTTAAGAGCGTTCTAGTCATACACATATCCGTGGATGCGCTTAATGCCCAACAGAATTTTGGGTTTCTAAATCAATTCTCCATACTAGAACAAACTCCATGTTTGGTGGTTTTTAATGGAGATAGGTGACTTTAACTTTAAGTACCTTCTATGGACATAAACGGTACGTCGTTCTGTAACAATTTGATGAGTTCAAACTGTCCACCACGTGGAAGGCGTTTTCATTCGCCTGCTGTATCCACCACTTTATAAAGTGCTGCTCCCGCAGCAACCACTGATTCCGTCAGTGCATCACTAATGAACACAAATATGAGTGGTACCGATTCCGTTTATCTAGTTTTGAGGCAGACCCTGGTGTAAGCATAAAAATAATTCAAAACATACCCGTAAAGGCTGTCAACTTATTCAGACTGATAGGCGTTACCAAGTAATAGACATATCTGGGAATTTAAACCTAAATTGGATTTGTATCGTCGGCACTTGGCTCCCTGGCATAATGCTGGGAACAACGTGCTTCACAACTATCAATGTTCCTCCATGTTGGTACTAGTTTCCAGGCCAGCTCCTTTATGTCCTTTGCCTTGAGCTCCCTAGACCCATGATGGTTTCTTTTACAAAAGAAGGCAAGCATTATGCAGGCATCCTAGTTCCTAAAGTTAGTTATTCCTGACAACAACTAAGGGCATGACGTGTCAAAATTAATTAACGTGGTCCCGTGCGCCCTTTTTTTCCGTTGATGTTACATCTCTAGAATTCTATAGTCAATGAGAAGCAACAACAAAAATCATGGATTTCTTGGAGTAATTGTTTCCTTGGCGCTCAATCTCTAGGATCCTTAGACAAGTAAATTAACCTATGTAAGCATTAGGTAAAGGTTAGACGTGATACAAAATTTTCCATTAGATTAAGATTACGCTTGACTCGAGTTTCATGGATGAGTCTTTTTAAGCATCACTTGTATTCGCATATTTGCCAGAAATGTAAAAACAACTATAAGAATTGTTCAGCCTATGGTCAAGTGGCTACAGAGAAGGGATTTTAACAAGCCAAAATACCAGACTCTTAGTGGAACACGGTGTATTCTGGGTTTATGTGAATTTTGTGAATGGGCACCACTGCACCCTACAGTATTCAACCTCTTCTGTTCGAGTCTCCCATGCCTCAATGGGGTGCTGCGCACAAGGAGTTAGTGGGTGAACAGCGTCATCAGCAAAGCAGTAGCTTAAGAGTATGGATAGGGGAAAAAGAGGAAACGGATTACTGCGTGATTGTGTGAGTGAGAGAGTGGTGACAATTCAGAGGAAGATGGGGGTAAAAGTTGATTTATTCAAACAATGAATCCCTCCGAACATCGCACACTCATTGTACATCATCCGCGTCAACATTACAGTCAAGCAATTTTTGAAAGAACCATTTACAAGCCTTGAACCAGACTGCTTTCTAACTGCAGCGACATCCATCATCAAGATATTGTTGTACGTTTGTTAATTGCGAAGCTCTTAATTTGCTTTGCTCCAGCACAATTCAGGTGGCTTCCATCCCATTTTCGACGTTACATGTAAAGGTTTGCTTTAGCTTTGTCTGATGACTACCGGTGGGTACGTGTAAGCTCTTTTATCGAAGCAATAAAATAGAAGCATGACATCTGCCAAATAGATGCAGTTGTGGGTTTCATCATGACACCTGCGGTGCTCTTGGAAATGAGAAATAAATCCGGTTCTTAGAGGCTTTAAGCTCCTTCTAGATGAGTTGATTATTTTGACTAACCCAAAATGAAACAGCTGATTATTTTGACTAACCCAAAATGAAACATCATTCACTCTGCCACATTAACTAAGCCTCAATGGCGTTAAATTGGACTAATCTACAGTAAAGACAAGTATAGAATGATTTGCCACCTGGTTAGGTAATATTATTTCTGTGGCATGCGCCTGACACGTCATAGAGCAGTCTTGCCGGATTAATATCGACGACTCGCCTGCAGGCCCATCAAAGGATTAAGTAAAGCGTATTGTTACAGGAGTTAAAGGTATTCATAAAGCAGTAGAACAAGATACCTGATTTATCGAGTGCTTAAAGTGGAGAGCGTGCGGAGACAATACGTTTCAAAGCATCGGATGTAGACCCTTTATACTAGAAGCAAATGGCCAACCGAATGCAGTGAAGGAGACCGGTCTTGAACGACATAAAGATCCTTCTGTTTCAGAAAATTATTTATTCTCTGCCATCTGGAGGTTAGCCTTAACTTCTTTATTTTCATGAGCAGGCACGGACATTGAATGTGCTTACATTGTTCCTTTTCATTTTGACATCCGCTTATTTCCAGAGAGCACATAGGATTCTGATTATCACATCGAAAGATAAAGACAAAATGCATAAAAGCTTGACCACCGCTTCAAACACCCATGTCAACTCCTGTGCCACGTGCATCATTAGGAATATTCCTTTTCTTATCTGATCCCTGAAAAAATCGCAGTGTAAAACATGCAGCCACGAGTATTTGCCGAGTGCCACCTGCAAAATGCCTTGGAATAATTTTTGTTTTCACTGACAAAATATTTAGCAGGTCTAATGGCAGGCAAATGATGAAGCGCAAAATCTATCTGTTTTACTAGCATCCAATCGACGTTTCTTTGATAGATTATTAGGCCACGATTTCATCTCGACATTTACAGCGACTGCAGACAGCCTGAGGGCAAGTCGTAATGTTGGTAGAGTGAAGTGTTTGGTGCCGTGTTAAGTTCGTACAATGGTGCGTCTCTTCAAAAGCACCAGTATGGGCTCACCGATCATGATCATTCAACTACTCTTCAAAAGTTAACTTGCGCTTCGATCAATCTGCTTTAATAGTACTGCAACCTTTGCGGTCGCCAACTCAGTCTTCAAGTAAACGCGATCGATGCCGCCAAGCCCAACTGTCCGAAGGAGGCTGTTGGTGTAAAACTCGACTTGCGTTAGGTGGCTCAAGAATGCTGCTGCGTAAATGGAAAATTAGCCTTTAAGATAAGTGCAAATTCCAGGGAACGCATTCTCAGAGATGGGTTGCTCTCTCTTTCGTCACATGACCACTATCTCACTTAAGGTGGAGCTGTAGCAGATGTGGATGCCTGAATCTGTGCTAAGTCACAAATGAAGAGCCACCAATAACAGATAATTGTGCTAATTCCCTCTGAGAAGATCACGCACACTTCCCAGAGGAGCTCTCCTTTTGCAAATTTAGGGATTGCAGGAACCTTTACTAAATCTATGGTCATGGTCTGTATCAACACTAGTGATATGACAGCTTGTACAAATTTGTCGCAGCATCCTATTTGCTCATTCACGGTTGACCACTATTTATAGACGCTGGAGAGATGGCTGTCTGCAGCTGTTCAGGCAGATCCAGAAGTTTGTTTTCACACTCGTTCCCAATCCTCGCATTTGCTCCATTACACTTTCAAAACACCTACTTACGAGACTGAAGCACCACGAAATCACCAGCGGTTCGCTTGCATGTGCTATAATCTGTTAGCCTCTGTTTCAACACTGTTCCATGACGGATGGTCAGGATTAGTGTCAGACTGTCAATAAAAACTGTTGGGAGGTAGAATCCTCATTTGCAAAACCGAAATAACATAGCTGTCGCTGGCTGTCTGCATTATGGATTGACGCGGATCTGCCAAGAAGGAAGCTATCTACATGATTTAACCCAAATGCATATCTTCTGAAAGGCTGTCACAGACTTCGCGTTGGTGTAATTGCCAAACCCACGTGACACTTCTGTGTTAGGAGCCAAGCAGACGACTCTCAAGCTCCATGGGGCTTTGTTTCAAATTCAGACGCGTTTTCTGCTGTATTTCCTCTGACTTCGACAAAGCGTTGCTCTACATCTGAATCAATCAATCCACAGCACTGCAGGAATTGTCGGACTTGTCGGTTGTCTGCCGAAAGTGGTAGCTCGAAGCAAGATCTTGGGACCTCCAGCTACCTAGCTTAACACCATGCAACCACTTCCATTGCCTTCTTTTGTCACTTTTCAGATAGCACCTATGCACGTTTGTACAAATGTTAGCTAATGTTCTAGTTCAAAATTGTTAGGAAATTATATGTGCCTTTGACCTAATTGAGAATTAAATGGGAAGTAAGCGATTCTTATTCTGGCCCCTACTGTATTCTGCTGACACCATTAGATTCATGTTGGGCCAATCTACTAGAAATATTTGCATCATGAGGCAGAGCAGGAGGCTATACCGGCAGTCGATGGGAAAATCTGTCGTCTCGACACGAACACAACTGCCACACCTGCTCACTTGAGGCCAAAGTAAGGGCAAGTTTGACGTGCTTATGCGTGACACGAACACGACACTTCTGCTGAGCGGCCAACTATCACGCCACGTACCACTCACCGCACAGTTCAGGGCACTAACCCGCACTGCAACTCAAGGCATCTGCCTTTACTCAAAAATGTAATTGGCACTTGAAGCTAGTAGCAATACCATAGGGCATACGAAGAGAATGCGGCACTTATTAGCAAAACCTCTACCTCGATCGTTCTAACTAATCCACATTAAAGAACATTACCTGTGAGACGACGTTCGAGACTTCACAAAATCCTAAAAGCAAACCACCAGCAAATGGAATCAGTTTGCATCCCACGACTCCTCATCTCCCCATATCTGACACTTTCACGATGCTGCGGCCTTTGCTATGAGTAGCAACCATGTGATCCATGATGTAATGTGAAAAGAAAGCGTGCGGTTCTTCACAAGTGAACAAGGTAGTGCCAATGTGTCCCCATGGCAAAATACTGCCTGATATGCGACTTGATTTTGGGATGCTTGTAGTGGCCTCTATATACGCTGTGGTTCAGTGAATCATTGAGCGATGATTTTGCTTGCCTAGGGAAGTTCATCTTGGAAGTCCATGTGCAGCTCCCTCTATTTGTGTGTGTCTGTTGCCAAAATTCATGCACTCCGAATCCAGATCTGATAAACTATGGCTTCCTGATCCATCACCACAATGGTAGGATGAGTAGATGGTGGTCCCAACACTGGCTAATGTTAATGGGCATTCCTACCAGATTTTATATAGACATTTCAATCCTAAGCATTTTTTTCAAAATCAGGCACTGATGTTTGTTAGGAGAGGGACAGTGGAGACCTGAAACCAGACAACATCAATGCGCTTCCTCCCCAACTCAGAGAGAAGATCATGTATATTTAAATTGCCTGTCTTCAAGTTATTACGATCACGTATTTATTTTTCCATCAAACCATGTAAATTGGCTCCAATCATTCTCTTAACTGATGACTGGTAATCTCGGTTCACCTATCATTATCATCTTGTCAATTCCTACCTTCAGCCACTTTTGCACTCAGCCTATAATCCCGCTCCCATTGAGGGCTAAATGGACCGTCCATCCTCCGTTACAATACAGCTCATCCTATTTCTGACCTCCTCTTCACCTTCTAATTTTCCACGCCCTATTTTGAATCCCTGCTTAATTTTCCAACGCATTTGTCCGCATTCGTCCTCAATCACATCTTATGTGTTCAATCAAAAGAAGTCATAACACACACACATAAAATCGAGTCAGACCCGTAAGCTTCCAAACCGGCCTATTTCTACTTTGATTCCTTCATCTCACAAAATCACGTCAGTCCATGCACTAGTAGCTTACTTCTTCACGCGATTTTATAGTATCTCGTCCGTCAACTCATCTCATTGACATCTATGGCGCTTCATTCAACGGAAGCAGCCATTTTCATCCCCATCATGTGTCACTGTATACAATGCTGGAACGTTGACGTGAGCATTCTTTAACAAAAGTTTTTTTCTCCTGCCTTTTTTCCTCTTAGCTACGTCCCACGAGATTATTTCGCCACAGATTCAAAATCATCCTGACTTTAGATTTCCATATTATTTCACTTTCAATCCTTCCATTGCAACATAGGAGAGGAAATCACTCTCTGCCTTGTAGCCAGTCTGCTAAATAGCAAGCCAGTAGCTTCCTATATTCTTCTTCAAGTCTGCTCCATTCATATATGAATGTGATGGTGGCTAGCATTCGCATGTATTAATAGTTCAAATCATTACGTACTGTTCCGGTTACATGGGTGACATAATACGTACTGTTCCGGTTACATGGGTGACATAAATTAGCCGCTCAAGTGATTGTATCAATGCCGCAACATCCCAGCATTCAGCAGCAGGATAGGGTCGGATTCTGGTGCCAAGCAAATGACGAGGAATACTAAGTGAAGCACACTTGCTTCGTGCTTGGCATGACATACCTCAGTTGCGCCTCGGCTTCTTTAAATTTGCTGATAGCTTCTTCGCCTGTTTAAAGAACCCTGGGCACAGACCACTGTTCTACATGGAAGTGCACGTTCTTCAGAAAACATCGGGCCGTTTAACTTCTGGCGACTATAGTTGCGACACCTGCCCATCATGGCATTTTGCCGGAGATCCTCGCGTACTTACTAATAAACAAGTATGCAAAACTGTGAGTTAGGTGGAATGAAAGTGGTTGCTGTGATACGCAAAAACACAAGAAGAACTAGTGGGCTCTTGCAGTTTTGCTTCATCCTTGCGTTGGATTTTGGTGACAATCACCTAGGCAGTCGAGGAGGCATTGACTCGGTTCATTTACTTTCTGCTCACTGGAAACAATGGCAATGCGCCAAAGCACACTTAGGGGACACAGTAAACATCGCGATGTCGGGTTGCAAATAGCATGCTAATAATCGAGTGGCATTTCGCCATGAGTATCCATTGGTGCTGCCTTACTCTAACATTGGAAAAACTTTAACCTTTCTTCTCCACCTAATCTAGAAGAGCATTGTTGATACTCATGCTGTGATTCGCAGCATTGTGGAGGTGCCAAATATGGAGAAGTGGAGATGTGTGCGAGGCTAACTGACTCCATGTGTGGGTTATTTGCACAGAGGACTCTCTTCTTTGATGAGAACTATGCAGGACAAGCATGGACAGTGATTTTGCTATTGGTTGTCGCATCTAAACTGTCCGCTTTTAGGAATGGCTACCAAATCTTAATGATTTAAACATAGCAAGTGACGTGAGATCTGGCTAGCCAGCAGACACGCCGTGAACGCACCACGAAATCGCGCGTCAAACTTGGACTTACGCTGACCTAATATGAGCTACTGTGTCACAATTAAAATGACCTGTTCTCCTCTCAATGCAATTCTAATGCTGTCACATGATCCAAGTAGATTCACAAGCGAAAAATCCTCCCCTGCATACATGCATATATATGCATAATATGGTCACACAAATCGGTATGATAGCGCGAGATTCACCACCGCCTCTTCTTCAAGTGCTGCCTTCATTCCGGTCATGCAGCCACAGCATGATAGGAATAAATTCACTAGCAGTTACATGACCGGTGTGAATCTAACAGCACAAATCCTCCCCACGAGGCAAATCAAATGTTGTTGCATGATCCGTCTAGATTCATTAGCAAAAAATCCTACCCTCCCTCTTCCTCAATTACACTCAAATTATCCAAATTGATCCAATGGAAAGGAATTCCTCGCTTTCTCCACTGCAACTACAGCCGCATGGTTGAGATCGATCAAAGGGATGTCACATGATTTAAATTGTTTCAGCAGCGAAAAATTCTACCTCTCCATTTCAAATGTGGTCACATGATGGAAGTAGGAGGAAGAGCGAGAAAATCACAACTCGATTTCCTTTAGCTGCAGCCACATGATAAACAATTAAAATCAAGACACATCTTCGGAATCGTTCCAATAGAGCAAATACACCCATTCGTCCATCTTGAATGCCGTCAAATGAGAGAAATCAAATCAGTTACATAAACTCCACCTTATCCAACTCGAATGCCACTACATGATCGAAGTCCATTCAGTAGTGTGAAATACTCACATCACTCCACTTCAACCGCAGTCGCAAGGTGGGAATCAACTCACAAGCCCATAAATCTCCACCCTCTTCACTCCAACTGCAGTCACATGACAGAGGTCTAATCTTAAGCGCCAAATTCTTTACTCTCATCACTCCAACTGCCAGCAAATTATGGGAGTAGTTCGGGTTGTCCGCAATTGTCTTCTTTCCACTCCAACCTCAATTGCAGGATTGAAACCGATTGGCAAGCTCGAAAGTCTATATTTTCACCAAATCAACTGCGAGGAAATATTTACTCTCACCACTCCAGCAGAAGATACATATGAGTACTGGATGCGATAATGAGAAATTATCTGCTATCCACTCCAACAGCGGGAACATGAGAGAGGCATCCACTAAAGCCATATCATCCACTTTTACCTCTGCAGATGCAGGCACAGGAGAGAAACCGAATCAAAAGTGCCAAGAGCTTTACTCATCTGCGTATGCAGGCACAGGAGAGAAATCGAATCAAAAGTGCGAAGATCTTTACTCTTAAGAAATTGATATAACAAGGCGAAATTATCCACCCTCTACTCCAGCTGCAGTCACATGNGTGGTAGGAAAAGATCCAATAAGTCGAAATTATCCACCCACACCACTCCAGCTGCAGTCACCTCTGCAGACATGAAGGAAATTGATATAACAAGGCGAAATTATCCACCCTCTACTCCAGCTGCAGTCACATGATAAAAATCTATTAAGAATTGCGAAAATCTTTACCCTCACCACCTAAGCTGCAGACACATGATAGAACTGGTTCCAATAAAGCGGAAGTACACTTTCTGCATCAACTGAATCACTTAATCAAAGTCGGTCCAAAATTGCAATAATCATTGTCCTCACTGCTCCAATTGCAGACGCATGTTTGGAAATAGTTCCAATAATGCGAAAATATTCACTCTCTCCACTCCAACTGTACTTATGATTTTGTTTTCTCCTGTAGCTCCGCTTTTCTGCTCTTACC
>LWMK02000451.1:0-50273 GCA_001693075.2 Taenia saginata
ATCGTTTTAATCAAATTAGGACACAGTAATTAAAAGTCACCATCATTACAACAGATAACCGCCCAACATGCTACCATAACTACCTTAATTGATCTCTAGAGGTATTTTGTAGAACAAGGTTAACTTGTCTAGGCGTCTAAGTTGGAAAACAAAAGACCTTTCAGGTCATCACAAATAGTTTCTTGCTTACTTTGGCGAAAAGGCGTAAAAAGGAGACGGATCAACAAGTAAAGGAAGTTAATGGCAACTTTATAAACGGACTGAGCCCCAGTAATCAGAATTGAACCTCATGGAATCACACACCGCTTACGCATCGCCCAAACAATCTTGCAATAGTTGCTTGCAGCATCGGAGAGTGAGAACAAGTGAGCTTAAAATTCAGCACTTGAAGGGAAACGTCAAGTTGACGATTCCCTAAATCTACTGCAATATTTTGTTTGTTTGAGCTGCCGGTTTTCGGTCATTTGGGTGGCCACATTGTACTAGCCGGTTGGCCGGCCTCCGGGCCGTGCCAACAGTCCCTCATAACCTTGGTTTTCAGAATGCGTGCATTCTGCCCTAGTACTATGCCCTCTCGGAACGCTACATCTACTCTTTTTTGCATTTATTTCGGTAGCCCATGCATAAGAGTGATAAAAAGAAACTGTGAGAGAGATAGTAGTCACCATTTTAAGGAAGACTAGATTCTAATAATAGTAACAAATAGTAGACATTTCTTATGGCAACAATTTGTAAAAGGGTAATTATAAGTTGTACATTTCAGAAGTATTTAACGCGCTCACTTTAGCAAAATCAGGCTTCGAAACATGTTTCGACACACCACAATTGAACAGTTGGGCGGTAGTTGTGACTTTTTTGTTTTTGGCCTGTCTCCTTAATTTTTCAATTTTGATTAACTGCACCACTAAAACCTGTTGAAGTTCGTGGCTTTCGTGAACGAAGAGTTGCTTTGTGGGCCTTGTTGTGCGTGTGGTTTTGTGGTTTTCCTCACCGAACTAACTAAATTACAATGAACTGAGGACTAGCAATTATAAAGGAACGAGTACCTTTTCCTATGCGACTCTGGATGGTAAAAGTGTGTCCTTGAGATGTCTGGGCAACTTCACTGGAGCTAAGTCATGCTCGATGCGTGGAAAAATATGGCAGAAGAACCGTTAAGTTGACGCCACTACACTAAACGCAAAAAAGGATCTTACACTAAAGGTAAGTTGAGAGTGTGCATTCCTTCTTTTATGTACATGTATTTTCCACTTTTGATGACAATTTCATACACTGATGGATTTAATGCATTCGTTCCCTTTCAGCACTGTGGTGTTTATCACTTCCACATCTTCATGACCTGGTTGAGCATACAAAAGGCAAACAAATGAGATCCTTCTACACCAGGGGACAGAACAAGAAGTCCACTCACTGCCAGCTATTTTCACTCACTTACGCAGACATCAAAGCAATTGGTGCTGCTCGTCAATGTCGTCGATGGGATAGAGGAGCAACAAGGATCGGTGATGGTAGGTGTGCATTCGATTACTGTCGACTGTTAAAGACAGATAAAAATTGCACAAGTATGAAGCACAAGGAGTAAGAAGAAGTAGTCACAGCGTAAAAACTGCGTCGGAGTGGGCACGATCGTGATCTTCAGCGCTATTAGAACTGTCTTCACCGCCTCTGTCGACAACCTCATCGTCTGCGTTGCCGACATACCCAAGTATCTTGCATAGCTGTTTCAAATCGTACCCTACTGTTCCTACACCTACTCCCACCCCTAGCACTCTTTATCTCTTTGCTACCATTCCTGCTTTTCTCCCACCATCTCATTATACCTGCTTTGTGTACTTTTCTCTCTTTCTTCCTCGTGCATTGTTGGTACCACATTATTTGTTAACTGACTCAGTATTTGTGGTGAATGTTTTAGTCAACGTAGATGGCGACTCATTCTTGTGATGGAAGCCGACTAAGAAAGGCATTTTGGAGAGCACTTCAACTACTACGTAGCGCTCTGATCGCGGGGTTGTGTGGTTGATTCAACCAACTTGGCATCCTACGTTCGCCTTGAGGTAGAAGAAGAAGGAGAGAAAAGGAAGAAGTGGATATACGATGCAGTGCAGCCTTCTTCGCAAAGATGTGGCACCGTTAGCCTGGAGAGTATGTGAAGTGAGTGAATGGCCCTCTTAACGATTCATCAATCTCTGAACCTACCTACCTGTCCTATCCATTTGTTTATCTGTCTTTCAATATGCACTTTGTCTGTCTCATCATCCACAGGATCTGCATCTACATCCTCTCGGCCTCCAGCTTTAATAGTAGTTAAGCTTAGTGCGAAAATTTCTTGCGTATGATAGTCGATTAATTCCATTGCCATAGTTGTAATGAACACTAAGTAACATTTTGTGTGTGCACTACCACTACTACTATCCACTACCTGTTGGAGTAATGGAGTTTGCAACTCAATTCTTCTCTACAATTGGGTACCAGCTTGCACCAAGGCCTGGTTGTGTAAAGCATTCTAGGCTTAGTAATTAAAGCGCAATCACGCCCACTGTGACCACTGTTTCACTTTCTTTGTGGCCGCGTGACATTTCATTCTGTGGTTGGCATTGAAGACGATGACTATTTGAGGTATGGGAGAATAGTAGGAAAATAGAGAATGTTACCGTTCTTCCACATGCTTCGTAAGGTGGGGTCTTGCATTGCGTTACCTCTCATGAAGACCGCAGAGGTGATTGCTTTGGGTTGAGGTATTGAAGGGTTTCGTTTTCAGCGCGTTGCACGAGGTGGATTTGTTGTTGCAGAAATGAAATAGTGCATTGAAAGTGTGAGGAGAAAATTGAGTGGTTTGTGGAAAGGAGGCCTTACAAACAATTACTAACGCTGCGTCATGCTTCTATTCGTTGTGCTAAACATTCATGTTGCGTCATTGCGATGTCGGGTTGGTTGACTGGATACGCAGCAAGGTCTCCTTGGGCGTTGAAAGTGCTGTTGTCAAGACACGTCATCATTTTGAAAGAAAAGTACATTTGTTGCTGCATAGTAGCATTAATTTCTACACACTATGCCCATTAAGCCATGTGGAAACCACTGTGTCACTGATCGTTGCGAGGAGGAGAGCTTTTGACAATGAGTGATTGGTGTTACTGAAGTCTGATTTGTTTCTTTTATTAAGCGTGGTATCTTTTCTGTGCCACTTTGTTCGTTGGAAAGGGGTAGGCCTTAGATGTGTTGAGTTGGATGGAGACCTCAAAGGTGGTTGTTTGGATTCGCAAATCGCATTTGGTGGCGATCGTAATTCCAGTTTGTTTTTTTCTCCTCGTAAAGGTGAAGTGTGGCCGGTGGGATGGGGGAGGCCAGGCCAGTGTTGGCGGTGACGGCAGTGACGATTGTAGTTCCCGGACGCTTGTTGTGACTGCATGCCATCGCCCCCACCTACCTGTCAGGCACCAACCCGTGGTTGGGCTAGCAGGCAGTGAGGTAGTCAAAGCTATCCAATCTGCTGGTGGTGACTGGCATCGCTGTCCCTTCACCTTGCCCCTCTCCTCCCAGGGAATGAGATAGCCCTGAACTTCGTAGTTCACCTGCAAGCCTGCGTGAGTAGGGGAAGGAGGATTGGAGAAGAGGATGAATGTATCCATGCTCGCAGAAGAGGATGCTCATAATGAAATTCCTCTCTGCTCCTTCAATGTCTATCACATGCATGTTCAAATTCTTTTACCACTAGACTAGCATAATTGAAAATTCTCGATGTTCCTACTCAGACCACGTGTGCATGAGATGTGCTGCCTAGCAGTAGGAGTGTTTGCGTTTCAAATAACAAAGGTGATGAAGGAAGTCTGAGTGTTCCTTGTTGTTGTTTTTGGGGAGGGACTGAGTAATCGGTTGATTTGCTCGTGTTAAGCGTGGGTGGTAGTAGCAGCATGTCATGGGTTGTCAAGGCCCGTGAGTGCTTGTCTCGTTCCTGGCTGTGAGGGAGGTCAAATGTGCCTGTTTTGGGTAGCACTATCAAATTTATTGTTTCTTGGCTTTGAGAGGGCCGTGGAGAGTGTGAAGGGCTTACTACTGCTTCTAAGAAGGAAAAGCTTTGATGGAGGTGTGTGCGCTCACAGGCAGATGGATGGATGGATGAATGGATGGATGGGGACTAGGAGTTGTGAAGATGTAGGCGAGAATGGGAAGTGGAGAGTAGTGAAGTAGTGTGCTGCACAGAGTTGGGGGTTGTTAGCTTGATTACTGTGAGGGGGGTGTGAGGATAATTGAAGGTGGAAGTGGAAGGATTGAAGTGGGTAGGCAAGTAGCTGAGCAAGGGTATGTTTGAATTTGTGGAAAGGCAAAAAGGGCATCAAGGAAAGTAAGTGTGCGTTGACGATTTGCTCTAGATGTGTAATCAAAAGAGTTGTCTCATGAAACGAACTGCTGGGGTGATGGTGGGGAAGGGGGGGAATTGAGGAAGGTAGGTTAGTAGGTAGGTAGGAATGGAGGTGGGTAGCTGAATAGGGGAATCTGTGTAGAGGCGGAAAGGACTTAAATTGCCAATAAAATTGAACATGCTGGTGAATGAGTAACCGGTTCTATTAAACCAGTATTTGTGTATTTGTCTGGAAGCTTTTTCATTTGCCAACCTGGCACTCAGCAGACAGCGATATTGATGTGTGTGCAAGTGTAAAGTGCCCACAAACCCACCAAATCACATTTCTGCTGACATCCACTCGAAGATCAAGAGCAATTACTTGTCGGATTGACCGCCACATCCGCCACATCAGTCTCCGAAATCAACATGCCGTCCCAACTAAGGCTTTTGACAGAAAACATGGTCTGATGGGCTCGACCTCTTGAAATGTTTAGAAGTGCGGCACACTACTTCACTACTGTCCACGTCTCCTCGCTTAGGCGTCATTTATCCCGCCATCCATCTGCCTATGAGCACACATACCGCCATTTATGACACTCCTTCTTAGAAGAGGTTGAAGGCCTTCCGCATTATCTAAGGTCCTCCTAGAGCCAAGCAACAGTGACTGTTGCTGTGGTTTGTGATGAGACTGATGATGAACAAACAAAATCGCATTCGTCTTCCCACACAGCCGAGTGTGAACCAACCACTCACGGGCCTCCACATCTCATGGCAAGCAACTACTACCACCCACGCTTGACGCAGGCAAATCGGCCAACCGCTCGCTCCCTCCCCAAATAAATGCCAAGAAAACACAGAAATCATTCATCACCTTTTGTTTTTATAAACGCAAACAATCTTACCGCTAGGAAACACATCTCATGCGCATGTGGCCTGAGTAAGAACAAGGAGAACTTTCGGTCATGTTAGTCTTCTGGCAACGGAAATTGAACATGCGGGTGGTGGATATTGAAGGGATGAGGGAGACTTCTTGATGAGCACCCGTTTCTGTGTGGAGGCGTTGGCACACCCATTCTCATCGTCCCAACCATCGCTAGCCTCAACCACCCCACCACAGTCCTTCCCATCTCAGTTGACGATACTCAGCAGTGGCTTCACTGCACATAGTTCACTTTATTCCACCTCTCTCATGTGCACTCTTCCCTGCCGTATTAGTAGTTGGCACCCAAGAACTACTGCGCCACGTCGTCAGGACTACACTCCTCCACTTTCTCCATGCCTCCGTGCCTACGTGCAATGTCGACGACATGGAATGAAGGAATACCAAGGCTTGATGCTAATAAATGTGCACCTCACTGGCACGGTTAGGTACAGACGCTAAAATCATCATCGTCGTCGCCACCAAAGCTGGCCTGGTCTCACTCATTCTGTCGCCTGCCTCTCTCATCCCACCGTTCACATTTGACCTCTACGCACAGCTGGTAAACAAAAGAAATTACAATCAATGCTGAAGGTGAGTAGCGGACACAAACAACCTCCCTTGAGGTCTCTGTCAAACTTAACACATCTAAGGCACAGAGGAAAAAGTGCCTCAATCATGGGAAAGAAAGCAGAGTGCAGCAAAATTAACCTTTCGTTGTCAGATCTTCCCCTCGCCCCTCATAAAGAAGATTAACAAGTTTGTTACCACACCGCCTTATGGCTTTCAGCAAACTGCAGCCAAATTGCGATGGAGTTGCAAGTGTCCCCACGACCTTCAATATTGCCTGAGAATAAGTAGTCTCCTTTGACAGACGAGAGATTCAATCAGCACAGGCAATGTGACGTCGATGGATCAACCTGACCGAGTAAAAGGGGAAGCTGTGGCTCCCCAATTTCCCATCTGAGAATCTAATTTCTCTTCGCCATCAATCCTCCATTCGAACAATGCCTACCCTTCTTCCGTGGTTTCACGCACGAAACAGCCTTCCAACTTTGCATGCTCTCTACAACCGGCAACTACTTCGGACCTATCATCCCTACCCTTCCTTCCTCCCTCTCTCACCCCCATTTTTGCTCATCTTTGGTTGTCAACAAGCTAGACCCCTAATTCGAACCCGCTGAATCCGGTTACATTTTCATCCACTCTACATTCATCGCACACAATCATGACCTAGGATGACCTCATACCGCTACAGCTAGTTCGACATGAACGCAGGCAGTGCGTGCTTCACTTCGTGCCATTCCATATTCAACTCCATTGCACGAGTGAATGAGTTGGTTAGACGTCATACAATGGGGATGAGGTGTGAGCTTCTTCTCCTTCTTCTTCTTGGTCGCCATACTCAGCATCTTTGCGTTAATGACTTGGACGTTTACTTTTATTGAAATCCGCCACCAGGGTCTTAAGTATAGTTGTCAAGTCGAGGCACTGTTGATTCCCGACTTCTGCGTCTGCGCTTTCCTCCAGTCGCAAAAACAAGTCAAAGAGTCGCGGTGCTACGCAATAGNACCTATCGTACAGTCACCGTTGGAAGTTGAGGCGGTGTAGAGACGAGACAACACCAGTCGCTCCCACCACCAGTTGTAGTAGTAGTAGTAGTAACAGAAGTGGCGTAGTCCTCCTGGCAGAGGTGGCGGCTCTCTGCTTGGAATGCTACAGTGGAGCAGAAGCAGTACAGCATCCCACTCAATTCGATGGATGTTCGACGGCCAGCACAACCACATTTCGTAAGGCACATCGTAGCATGCGGGACAACGCAGTAAGGAAGGAAGGTGGTGACTCCATACCTCCTCTTCCTCCTCCTCCTCCACTCGATTTGTATGCCCACCGTCCGCATATTGTAACGCCACCTGCCATCAGTGTAGACTATCAGGCCATGAGTAATGCTGTAGTAGGCCTCCCATTCTACTTTCTCCCTCCTTTCTTCACAGTTCGCTGGTAGTTGTGTCATCCGACAGTTAGCACTTCTTTACCACCTGCTACACTCACTGCCACTCCAACGCTGACAGTCCGCAAGAGTGAAAAGGCAGAGGGATGTCAAACATGTGATAGCCTCGAGTGCACGCATCTCACCAGGCACTCGGCCCCTCAAATAGCCAGCAATCAGAATGCCTACTGTGCAGTAGGCACGCCATCTTCCACCCACACGGCCACCATAGCAACAGTGATAGTGTCACCTCTGCCATGCATTACTCATGATGAGGAGAGGTAATGAGGTCAGGCAGAGGACACAAGCCGAATGTCACCAAACAAGTAACACACATTGGAGGTATGTGAGCACAAAAGATAAAAAGGGCGATGGTGAACGGCAATGCATTCTTGCTTGAGTGGAGTGGTGGCAGAGGTGAGATACTTGCACTNGAGCACAAAACATAAAAAGGACGATGGTGAACGGCAATGCATTCTTGCTTGAGTGGAGTGGTGACAGAGGTGAGATACTTGCACTTGGCCAACGAGCACTTGGCGACTCAACTGTCTCCAGTCCTGCCGCAACTGCTGCACCGTCAGAAGTTGGAGGTGATTGGCGTTGCGGACACATCGACGGGGTATGTTGATGTGGGCTATAGTCCATATGATCGCGGAGCTTGAAGTCATCATCTCGTTTTATTAAACATACAGACGTACCTGTACAACATCTATCGTGAAGCTCTTTGATGATCCCGTCGGTTTGAGGCATTGATGGCTTAAACTGCTTCCAATTTACGATTTTACCACAAGACACAATGCACTATATGAAGAGGGAGTTGAGGAGGATGGCACTTTCGATTTTGTTCAAGTAGGTTTAAAGATGCAGAAAATTAATTTGTAGAGCACATCAGAGATGCTCCTATCAGCCAAATCATGTGTACTTAAATTTTAGATCCACCTTTAGATCAGTGTGTAAGCAGCCTCCAGAACTGTGCCCCAAAGTGTTTTGCTTGAGATTCATGGTTCCCTCCGCTTGGTAATAAGCAAAATATTAAAAATCGAGGCAATAGATCAAGACGCTAGAGCAATAAATTTCCCATTTTCCAGCTCTTGCTACTCATCAACTTGGCAGTAGTCCGTTTCGCAAAAGGAACGGTTGATCGCATGCAGTAATGTTGCACAATCGCAGCGATTGCAAACGCGTACTTGAAGAGCTGTGTCTAGGTCTAGTATGTACCACGACCTACCCGAAGTGTCAAATATCATTAAAGCTTATTACCGGTGGCGCCATTTGGAGCAGGGATGCAATTCCAGAAGTGAGTGGTCACAACCAACCAAGGATTCGAAATTGGCGTGCAGCATGTTGCGTCCGTTCGTGACACAGCACAATGCCGGGTAGAATCAATGAGTGCAGAGCAAACGGAAGGAGCAAAGATATCTTCAGTGTTCCAAAATGTCTATACATTTACATCTTGTGGCAAGGGAGCATCTGGGCTGGGCATTTAAGGCAGACATGTGTCTTTGCTCAAACGCAGTAAACAAAACTGAGACTCCGTTTAGCTGCAATTCATCGAACTATTTCTTACATTTAGTTATAATTTAATGACTACTTATGGTAGGTGTTGGGCCTAGTTGGTGCCTGTCCAAAAGCACTGAGCTCTTAGATTATTTTAAAGGCACCGAGCCGTGTTTAATCAGCATGTACTCACAAAGAAGCACCTGGATTGAACCGTGGATGAAGAACCTACAGCAAACTTTGCGCTTTCAAGGACCAATGCAGTGATTTCATCTCAGACTTACCAAATCTTAGACCACACAATCGGGCTCAGCTGTGTATGCTACGAGTTGCAGCCATGCCGTTCGCCGCGATGACTCATTTTTGATCCCCCGGACTTATAAAGCCACACTTATGCTCAACAATCAGTCAACGGTCCTTTGGTTATGTCGATGTCTGGGTAACTGAGTCGTCTAATTAGCCCTTGAGCCACCTAGCCAGCCTGTGTTGAGTAGGCCATTACAGCTCTCTCTTAAAGGGTCTACGTTCATCTACGGACGTTGGATGCCTCCCATCTGACAGGGAGCGTGCCATCAACAACACATTAAAGAGAATTGAAGTAATGAAGGTATCTCGTAGGCATCCTCCCAGGATGAAAATTGTTGCCTACTATGGTGTTGAAAAATCACCTTCCATTTAATCATTTTTATTTGTGTTCACAGTCTGTAATCACTACACCATTTGTGGACTCTTCGTTGAAAAGCATGCTGGCAGCCCTATTGATTGACTATGTCTCCGATGGACAGATTGTTAAGTTGGAAGGAAGGGTCGGGTTAATATGACTATCGTGCAAGTGTTAAGAAATTGACTAACCTACAAACTAGGCATCCGACTGACCAACAGACTTGATGGGGCTTATTTACTCGGCCTAGCAAGTTGCCAACAACTCCTTGACAGTTTCTATATCCTGTGGGGTGTGTGGGCACAACCGCTGTGTATTTATAGTCACAGAGACCTCAGAATGTACTTCATGGCTGGAATACAAACCAGTACATCTATGTTCACCTGCCACTTCCCCGCGCTGTGATCCACAAACTACGAGAATCCTCTTGAATAGTCGAAAAGCGGTCACTAAATCCGATTTTCGTCCCGCAATCGCAGTCATCCTTTAGCGCACCCCTCATCGCTCTGCCCCGTTCAGCATGTTACCAAGGCTGAGGGGAGTCCCACACCTGCCCTCATGGTACTCTGTGTTCTGTGGCGAATTCTATGATCATAATGACTTTAAGGAAGCAATGCAGAGAGTACCAGTGCACTAAAACCCACCAGATTCTGATTGGCCTCTATGGCAATGATGCAATACATTAAGTATTTAATGGGTCAGTTTAGCGCATCGCTTCCAAAAGGTCTTTGTAAGTTTCCGAAATATAGCGGATTATCAAATGCCTGCTGCTAAAAGAGTGGTTTTAAAGATATCTTGTGTGTTAAACAGTTGAGCTGAGCATTTTTTTGCCACACGGCACTTGCACACAAGGCACATTTATGATGAAGGCCAGCGCATTAATTTACAACAAGGAAACATACGAATAATTGACTTATTTCATTGCACCCACTCTAAAAGCATTGCAGTAAGGTTAAACTTAAATTGCTTGCCACCTTCTCTAATAATGCATACCCGCTTATTAGGAATATGCGTATAGGCGACTGTAGTTGTTTGCCCCTCAAAGCATTGCAAAGTGGAAGAAGTAAATCCTTTTGAACACCAAAGAATTAAACCACAGCTCCATGCCTGCACAACATGCACTCACTGATGCCGACCAACAATGCTGCACTGGGCCACTTGTATGCGCCTGCCTGCCCGATGCAGGATGCCTCGAGAGCGAGCACGCTAATATGAAATCTTGCAGGACTCACTGGTTGGTTGTTGCAGGCTTTGATATTTCCCCCTCTAGTGTTGACACTCACGTTCAAGTGACCCTGTGTATATACATGTCATGCAGGTGTTAAATTCATGGGCAAGTTATGTGCCGCCATATTTAATGTTGCGATGCAGTGGAGTAGCAACCATTCGCAGAACGACGTTAACTGTGAGCTATGAAAACGGACACTTGCCAATCACGTCTCTTGTATTAGACCGACTATTTGAAATTTGAGCTAGGAAATAGTGTGAGAGTATGGAATTAGATTTTGCTATTAAATCTGTCATCCCAGTAGCAGAGTGGCGCACGTCGTTCCTGCTATTGTATGTGTTCTTTATAGCATTTGCGAAATTCAGCACAACCACCTAGCCATCCATCCATCCATTTATCCTGTCACCAAGTATCCACCTATCCATTTACCTATCAACCGTGAATCACCCCTTCTTAGAACAATTAATCGGCATCCTTTTTATGCCTGTTCCTTCGACTTTGATCACTTATTCTTTTGTGTGTGTGCGCGCGTTCAGCCTACTTATTTAGCTTTACTTATCCTATTAAATCATCCCTCCCTTTCGTACCTACTCTAATCAATGCTCACAAAGCACTACTTCTGGTCCTAGGATGCGTGCGCATGCTTTTCAGGTCAAAGTTGACTAAACCATATTCACCCCTCCCTTGTTAGGCCCCCATCCATACCTCACCCTATCACACACTTCTGGCCCATCTGCGTGTTGTTCTTTGAATTATCTTGACTGCGCTCATCAATTCACCCCTTCATTCACTTCACGTTCCTTCACGCTTCACCACACCACTATTCCTTCCTTCCTTCAAACAATGTCTGCCCAATTATCCACAATTTCACGTACGAAACAATCCACTGACTTTGCATGTTCTGTACACCCGCAACCCACTTTGGGTCTCTCCTTCCCAATTTCTCTGCCACCCATTTCTGCGCATCTTCGATTGTCAACAGGCTAAACACCCAAATTCGAACCCATTGTATCCAATTACATGGATGTCAATGATATCCACATTTAAGGCCCCTTCCCCATCCTCCACCTCTTCCTTATTCGATCAACTTCACAGGTGGGTCAATTCTCACCCTAGGAAGCTGACGTTAGTTGGCATAAACCGAACTCACAACAATCGCTTAACTAGTCATCTGGACTGAATCGCCGACCCACTTTTGCTCTCCTTGAAGTTATTTCTGCCTATCCACCACTTCACCTATCCACCTGACTTCCCACCTACCCACCTCATTCCTTACCTACTAACCACGCAATTCTGCGATCAGGGTGTCACGCATTAGTGGAAGTCCTCTTCCAACTGCAGTTCTCAGTCGGCTGCCATCACTGCAGCCTCCACCACCTCCTCCTTCTCCCACAATATTAGGTCGCCAACTGCGACGACCGAATTGTTCATTACGAATACTGAATCAGTGAACAAGTAATGTGATGCCGATAGTGCACGAATAAGAGGAAGGGAGAGAGGTAGAAGGAGAGTCGGATGAGGTTGATCACTCAAGTGAACACCGTTCATGCTCACTTACGCATTCCATCGTCTTCTACCATTCATCTTGCTTCTCCACCTTATCGTCGTTCCCACTATCCACTACTCCGTCAGTTCCTCAGTCCCACTCCGTCATCTACTCACCCCCGGTCTACTTCCCATCCTCCATCCCCACCGCCTCCCTCTCAATCTCTCTGTGACCCTCCCCCAATCACCTATTCTGTCGTTCCGAATAAGTCTGCAGGCCAAAAGAAGGAGAAACTAACTTCTTCTCAACCCCTGCTCTATCCTGTTCTCCTTCTTCACCTCATCAGCAATGCCTTGTTCCAACATTGCCACGACTGGTATCCTAGTTTATTTCACTTACCACGGTAAAACAATGGATTGCGTCTTCGAGTGTGCCGTTTGATAGAAACTCATGTTCCTTCCACAAAGTCGATTCCTACAGGCTTCTCTCGAGTACATGTTCAGATAAAATGGGTAAATGAATGAATTCAGAAACGTTTGGAAGAAAAAGGAGGAAATATAAGGAAAGCAGTTCCACATCACTGTGCATATGTACAAGCGTCTTGCTTCTTCTTCACCGGATAGATGCAACCACTGCCACTTTCGTTCCTGGTTCAAAAACAACAACTGACCTGAGCAGCTCATATGTCAGCTCCATAGTGGTCATTGAGAATGAGTTGCCAATTTCTTAAATCAATCCCCATCTCCATTTGCTCCTATGTAAATTCCTAAAAATATCCTTCCAAAAGAAAACTTTAGGAGTTAAAAGCTGACGACAAGCAGTCCCTTCAAGACAGTGCATTTAATTCAAATCACAGTTGTGGGGGTGATCCCACCCATTCTCTTCCACCTCCTTTGCATCTATAACGGCACAAGAAATTTGGCCAAGGAGGAAAAGCACAAGGGCAAGTGATGCCAGCCCTCACAAATCCACCTACAAGGATTGCCGTGTCTGAAACCAACGTCAGACNCCGGTCTACTTCCCATCCTCCATCCCCACCGCCTCCCTCTCAATCTCTCTGTGACCCTCCCCCAATCACCTATTCTGTCGTTCCGAATAAGTCTGCAGGCCAAAAGAAGGAGAAACTAACTTCTTCTCAACCCCTGCTCTATCCTGTTCTCCTTCTTCACCTCATCAGCAATGCCTTGTTCCAACATTGCCACGACTGGTATCCTAGTTTATTTCACTTACCACGGTAAAACAATGGATTGCGTCTTCGAGTGTGCCGTTTGATAGAAACTCATGTTCCTTCCACAAAGTCGATTCCTACAGGCTTCTCTCGAGTACATGTTCAGATAAAATGGGTAAATGAATGAATTCAGAAACGTTTGGAAGAAAAAGGAGGAAATATAAGGAAAGCAGTTCCACATCACTGTGCATATGTACAAGCGTCTTGCTTCTTCTTCACCGGATAGATGCAACCACTGCCACTTTCGTTCCTGGTTCAAAAACAACAACTGACCTGAGCAGCTCATATGTCAGCTCCATAGTGGTCATTGAGAATGAGTTGCCAATTTCTTAAATCAATCCCCATCTCCATTTGCTCCTATGTAAATTCCTAAAAATATCCTTCCAAAAGAAAACTTTAGGAGTTAAAAGCTGACGACAAGCAGTCCCTTCAAGACAGTGCATTTAATTCAAATCACAGTTGTGGGGGTGATCCCTCCCACTCCCTTCCGCCTCCTTTGCATCTATAACGGCACAAGAAATTTGGCCAAGGAGGAAAAGCACAAGGGCAAGTGATGCCAGCCCTCACAAATCCACCTACAAGGATTGCCGTGTCTGAAACCAACGTCAGACGGCTTTACGAGACAGCACGTGAGACGTGCTACCAATCGATTCACACTTGTCAGATTCAAAGTGGTCACTCACACAACAAACCGTCAGAGATGCTCTTCTACGCCTTGTCAAGACTGCAATTATCCATACTTCTTCATGCTCTCCTTCCTACCATTCAATTATTCGCCAGTGCCTCCCTCCTGCTTTGTTTTCTCCGCACCTACGGTCTTCTCTTCCTCCTCTACCTCCTTCACCTCCCTCTCCATCTCCTCGTCACTCCCACCTTCTCACTCCTGCCGTTTTGAAGACATCACAGACCAAATCAGGTAGGCATCGTAGAGACTAAGGGTTAGTCACATTGCCGACCCCTCATTCTTCTCTCCTTTTCCTTTTCCATCCTCTCCTCCCTTTCCCTTGCCTCATTCCCATGTGTCAATCCAATATTATTAAATGTGGAATCGTGTGCAAATCGCATGGAAGGGGAAAACCGTGTTTAGCATCTTCGAGTATGCCATCAAATGGGGAAGTCAAATTCCTTCTATTAAGTCAGTTCCTTCATATTTCACTTGGTCACATGGCTAGATGGGTGATTAAGTGGATTAGTTAGGAAATAAATGTGAGAAAGTGGTCATGGAGAGACATACTACGGTACCCATTTTCAGTCCTCATTTCTCCTCCTCCACTCTTCTTCAATCTATTGCCATGACTTCACCTCCCTTTGCCTCTATCTCAATCACTACTTTGTCGTCTTCAGCTAAACATTCATTTTTCTTTGCTCCCACTGAAGAAGTGCATGCACCGGAACGATTCTGCCTAGGATAGGATTAGGGGTGCGCATCGAAAGAGCCCATTCGTTAGCTCACTGGCAACCTTTGAGGATAAGTCGTCGAAGTCCTTAATCAATTTATGCTTTGCACCACATTGGTGCTTCTTACCTGCCTTCACAATTACCGAATAAGCAACAGCACCAGGAGACCCACTGACATATAACAACTTGCTCAATATTCACACCACACTTTGTAAGCACTGCAGCGCCGTTTGCATGACTAGGCTCGGCTAGGTCCGACTAGGTTGGAACAGGTCAAAATAGATTAGACTAGAAACTTAGACTGGATTATGACAGACACAAATAAAATGGGAAAGCAGAGCGAATATAGGGCTATTTGATCTATGGTGCATGGTTCACCCTCAGAGTCGCCTTACGAGTTATCATTTAAGTCAACTCTAACGCATATCGGATTCGGGACTACCTGAAAACAGGTACGGGCAGCATTGGCCAAGGAGAACTCAGCCTGTCAAATGCTATATGAAGACGAATAAATAGGGCGTAATCTTGCCGCTGACCCAGCACAATATCCTTTCCTTGCCATACCTTCACCGATAGCACACCAAAATCTCACTTCTGCCTCACTTTTGGCACAGATTCGAACCTAGCCACCTTAAGGCTGTGTGCATAGAAAGTCAAAGGCAGAACACCTGATTGCCTTGCATAGACTGACGTGTGTTCCTTTAATCCTAACTGGTCACTGCAATGGAACCCACCGCAGACCGCACACACCTCATATAACCTCATGCATTATCGAACTGCTTGTCACTCGTTGGCGGAAGAAGTTCCAGTAACAAGCTGGGACATACCATTGCACCTTCACTATTAAAACCTCTAACATTTGACAATGACAAATGATAGGTTGCGTACTACGGACAAATTAGCAGTCGAGTTGTTTGGTGATCACGACGCAACATCACACCGAACATCACTCGAGAATTTAACAGTCCACACAAAGCGAGTCACCTAATTGGGTCGTCTCAATACAAGTTCGCTGCAGACTACACTCGTCCGTATTCAACAATCAGGCATCGCTCCCGATGTTTTGCAACCTTAGCGAATAAGGATCACCTTTGTGAAAGGGCAATTTGTGCATGCTGTGGTCTCCTAGGCACCACAATGAATTCCAGCGCGCATTGCACTAGCAAAGAAATGTCCGATTTTACAAGTAAGTGGCAACTGACCAATGAGAGTCTTCAACTTCCTTCAGTCGGTTATAAAAGTGAAAGTGAAAAACATGTATTTAGGCCAAATTTTAATGACTGCTGATTTGTCAAACAAAAGTCAAGTTTAATGCAATCTACATTTGTAATAGGAGGGAGAAGAGGACTTGCAGCTTGGACAACAAGACAACAACGAACAAATGAACCGCTTATACTCCAGATCCCACCATCCCCTCACATCACTCGTCTCCACCACCTACTGTGTCTGCACTCTCCATTTCACACCGAACAACTGCAGCCTCACTAACTTCCAAAGTCTCAACGAAAGGCAGCAGCTGTGGCAGCTGAACCATCAGCGTTAGTGCCCTCGATTTCAAAACACGAAGTGCAAAATAGACGCATAATGGGAAAGAAGAGGTCAAAGATTGCGGTGCTATGACACCAATTGCAAGCTTGCATCCTAGTTACCTCAAGTGTCACTAAATTTTCCTCTAGCTACTGCGCCAGCAAGTCAACTGTTTTTTCTGAGTGTCATAAGTTTTGTGGGTGCGCAAGCATGGAAGTTAGGTGCTAGCGGTACACTTTTGAAGGTTTGTTACTGCCGTATCGGCAATGACAGGTCGCTGAGTTGAAAAGTCGCCTCTAGTGCCGACGAACCTTTAGCCGTGTTGTCGCTTCGACACATTTGCAACACGTATATGCTCGACAAAACAATCCTCAATGTTTAGTGAGAAGCGTTCGACAAACACGCTTCTNGGCAATGACAGGTCGCTGAGTTGAAAAGTCGCCTCTAGTGCCGACGAACCTTTAGCCGTGTTGTCGCTTCGACACATTTGCAACACGTATATGCTCGACAAAACAATCCTCAATGTTTAGTGAGAAGCGTTCGACAAACACGCTTCTTGCTACTGAACTGTCGCCATCTGCTCTAGAGGGAGAAGGGTACCCTCTGGACAAGCTCAACCCCAATCACCCTGCCTATGCCATAACGAACCCAAAGAGGTGGTCTCCTTGAACCAGCGCAGCTCTTATCATTCTTCCTCGGTATTCGAACCACTAGCAGTAAATGTTTGCTATTTGCTCTCCCTCAGAAAATGATTGAATGCAGGACCAAAACTTGAAAACTTTAGGTCATCTAATTCAGATTTTTCTACACTTAGGCGCCAGACCTTCCTTTGTCCTCCCTTCACCATCCTTCTTCTCCTCACTTAATAGTATAATTGCATGATTCAATAGACGATGCGGCACATTACGTACTTCACACGTCTTCTGGACTCGCGAAGTACTGAGTAAGCGAAGGGACTACAACCACGGATGATATGAGGGGCAGCCAGGGAGCGAAAGAGGCTTCCTACTCTCAACCATCTCGTCGTCTGGGAATGGAGATTAAGGACGGAGGGACAAGCGAATGCGTTGGTAAACTGTTGCCGTCACATACAGTAATTGCACATGAAGGATCAGCTTCACTCTCTCTCCAGAGGCCGTCCTTCCAATAAAGTTGAATGACACCGTTCAAAAGCTGCTTCATCAGGGTGCGTCATTATGACACAGTTTTTATGCACTGGATGACCGATGAGCTATAAAGTGGGGCTGCTAGTACAATCGCATTGTTTCGAGTTGGATCCAACTCGTGGTTCCTCTGTTATTGAAAGTTTGAGGGGTATGAGGGGACGGAGGAGTAAAGAGCTGAGGCGGCACTCCTTCAAAAGGCTATTATGCGCATAAACAGGCTTATTTTGTGCATTAATTACTTGCTTATGATGTTTGTTAATGTGTGTCGATGCTGAAGTTGGAGCTTAACTTGGCATGTCCAAGCTAGCTGTATTGTGGTAGTATAGCTATGGAACGCCTACATGAGCGCGGATAAATGTTGCAAAAGTCCCTTCCCCATCCGACAATGCAATCACACAGCCAAAAAGTAAAAATTGCTGCGTGGTTGGCTCAGCTCCCTGGGAAGCTGAGGCTGGAGCTAGAGCTGTGCAATATCTTCATTGGGAGTTCAGTCGGTGTGTTAAGGCCCACGTTCGCAGTGGCCGCTACATCCTCCTCGTCAACAGATAGCGGTTGCACTGTGAGGCTGGTTGAAGCAGAGTCGACTGAGACCGATGATGGCGTTATTGGAGGCATTGGAGACATTGTTTCGTTGGGCATTTGTAGTGCTTACTCAGGGGCAGATCTACATGGGTAGCAGCGTCATTGCCCAAACTGTATGCGAGTGAAGAGGGGAAGGCGGATCACTGACACACTCTCATTTGACAATGGTCTCGAGGAAACCACTGGCTGTTTAGGGGTTGCACAGAGTCACCAGACTGACTGCATGGCATCAGTTCAGCAACGCGAAGCGTTCGTAGGCGCAGGAGAAGGTTGAGTAGACCGCTTCGCTCTTCGACAGCATTATTAGAAAGTTGCTTAAATGCAAAACTTGCGGCAACATCCCTGGTTCATAGATTGTTGCCATAATCGTACGATTAAAATGGAATTTATTGGTAAATGAATGTCTTCTTTTCACCTTCCATGTGGTCAGGATCTGGTAGATGGTAATGAGACAGGCATTGGTGGTTTGGGTGGGTAGGTGAGTGGGTGTGAAAAGGGAGGGGCAGTCGATTGCTTCAGCATGTCATCGCCTTCTCGGTGTAAAATCGGAAGTTTGCTTGTTCTGGCATTCGCGTTAATCTCTTCCTCTTTGACCTTCACTTCCCTAAAAAGAGTACTGTGAGGGCAGGTGTGGGACATTCCTCAGCCTTGGTAACATGCTGAATGGGGCAGAGCGATGAGGGATGTGCTTGAGGATGACTACGATTGCGTAACGAAATGCGCGTTTCGTGACAGCTTTTTGACTACCCAAGAGGATTCTCGTAGTTTGTGGATCACAGCGCGGGGAAGTGGCAGATGAACATAGATATGCTGATTTGCATTCCAGCCATGAAGTACATTCTGAGGTCTCTGTGACTGAAAATACACAAAGATTGTGTCCACGCACCCCACATGATATAGAATCTGTGGAGAAGTTGTTGGCAACTTGCCATGGTAAAAAATAAGCCCCATCAGGTCTGTTAGTCAGTAGGCTGCCTAGTTGGAATGTTAGTCAATTTCTTAACAACTTGACAATCAGTCCATTGGAGGCATAGTCAATCAATTAGGCTGTCAGCATGCTTTTTAACAAGGAGTCAATAAATGGTGCAGTGATTGCAGACTGTGAGCACAAATAAAAATGAATAAATGGCAGGTGATTTTAACATCAGAGTAGGCAACATTTTCCATTTTAAGAATACAATTAAGCCACCTGGGAGGATGCCTACGAGATACCCTAATTTCTTCAATTCTCCTCCAGGTGTTTTTAATGGCACGTTCCCTATCGGATAAGAAACATTTAACGGCCGCGGATGAACGTCGACCCTTTAAGCGAGAGCTGCAATGACCTACTTAACACAGACTGGCTAGATGTCTCAAGGGCTAGTTAGACAACCCAGTTACCAAGACATAGACATAACCAACGGACCGTTGACTGATTGTTGAGTACGCTTTTGACTACGTTTGAATCACTGGTTCATTTTAATTGCACCTTCCACCATAATTGAGGAGTAGCACACGACAAGTGGATGCTGTTATTATGGACGTCGATGCCAAGCAAAATGACCAGATAACAGTGGTATCCAACGTTGATTGCATTCGCTTACTAAGATGCTACTTGTGTTCTACACAATCCGCAATTGGCCGCTAGCCTCTTCCTCACAAAAGCTGCTTTTCCTGCGCTTCTGTTGCCGCTTGCTTGGTGTCTGGTTTACTTGCGGTAAAATCTTGCAGGAACTGCGGTACTTCTCTATCGAGTCCAATGTGCTTTCACTTTGTGCCATGAATTTTATTGTTGCATCCTTCGTGTCGCATCTGCTAATTGCTTCTAGTTCGTGGCTGGAAGATGCTACTGAAGCTGGTGATTTGAGTAAGAATGCGGCTAGACAGTATTTCTTATTAGAAATAGGATGCATGTGCTCGTTGTGTGTTGCTAATTCCATAGGCGACGCTTTGGAAATTAACAAAGTAAAGTGCATGGCATCGACTTGCACACCCATGCAATGCCAAAATTCTCCAATGCGTAGTCTACCAAAAACTGCTCACCAGCTTCCATTTTTACTTTATTTATGAGGTCTCCGAAATTGAGGAAGGCTTGGAAGAGGTCATCATCCATGCCATCAGCCTCCTAGTTGAAGCCCAGATGTTGAACCTATTAAGAGCTGGATGGGCTCACGTTGAGGCGTGTTTTGCCCTCTTTCAGCTAAACTGTGGAATAGGGAGCAGATAGGCAGTAGTTGTGTTTGATGGACTACTTTTCCTTCGTATCACATCGACTCATACGGATGAGTGGGAAAGTGGTGGCAGATTGCGAGCCTTGATTCGGCAGAATAGACTTCCTTTCTGCTTTCATCCACGCACACACCCGTACAAATGCAGAGAACTGCGAATGCACACGTCTACCACGTCGAAATGGAGCCCTCC
This sequence comes from Taenia saginata, assembly GCA_001693075.2. NCBI lineage: Eukaryota > Metazoa > Platyhelminthes > Cestoda > Cyclophyllidea > Taeniidae > Taenia > Taenia saginata. The sequence goes on from LWMK02000451.1 coordinate 20,422, forward strand.
CCAGTTACGAGCAAATCAGATTTGGCTCGAACACTTCGTTTGCAGATCGCACAAGTGACATTCCTTAAGCGAGCTCCAATGAGGTGAGCCTCAAGCATCAGTCAGGTAACCACATACAGCATCGCAAATCATTGTGAGGCACTGATAGGTGTGCTTCGCCAAGCAAATAAAGCAGCTTTGTGGTTCTACTCATACTTTACGAAGGTAGGGAAGAGAATGGGAAGGGAATCTCTCTGAGTGGTCGAAGGGACGAGAAAGATAGGCGCTGTCAAAGCAATGGAGCAGAATGAGTTGTGAAGGAGGATGAAGCGAACAACGTGGTGGGTGCACAAGGCAGTACTGTACCAAACGGTATGATAACCCTGATTGGTGATGAGGAATGGCTTAATTTGCCGAAGTTTTCATCATGAATTAAAGCCCAGCCGTTGTTAAATTTCTTTTCAATGACGATCCATCTACATCCAAATTAACGACTTTGTGGCAGGTTTTACTACGTCCACACAAAGCTGCGCCATGGTCGCCTAGGCATGCGTGTGGGGAGCTCTGCAGATCGACTCCTTAACTACGAATAAATACCTTGCTGAGGATTAGACCAATTGTAGACTGAGACCTACCGTTTCGACATGATGAATGAGCACAAACACATTTTAACACAAGGTCCGGATCACCAGTATTGGTGCAACAATGGTAGCATAGCCGACCTTCCTACTCTGATGACACAAACGACTCTTGTTTACTTCAGAGACCTTAGTGCCATCATTTACTATCTTTTTAATTAACTTGCACTGCGCTACTTATTTAAGCATAAGTAGAAGGTGAATGGATCAAGCGTTGTCTCAAGCAATTGGAAGCACTGATTAAATTGCCATCAAAATTGGGCTTTTGACCCAATAGGCAACCAGACACCTGAAACCTCAGTCATTCTAATGGTTGCTTTTCAACTAGCCAGTAAAATACACGACCGGCTAACTATGGTGAAAAGGGACTAGAAACAACGATGGTGCGTCATGCCGAGCTAGAGCTATGCGCAGAATGAGTTCATGAAGATGTTACAGGAATGTCTTGACAAGCACATTCCGTCGCCCATATAGGTGCATGCAGTTGGGTCAGGCCCGTCGCCGCTGTCTATGTGCAGCACCGAGTCTACATGTTGCAAATGAGCAGCCTCAGCAGCACCATCAACACTATCCATTTCAGGTGGAGAGGGAGCGAGCCAGTGGTAATTGAAGAGTTGCGGAAGGAGGCAGAGGAGGGGACGGCAATGCCATCACCACCGTCTCAACCATCGTTGGCCTCACCCACATTACCACAGTCCTTCCCATCTCAGTCATCGATATCCGCTTCTTTAATTCCTAAAAACGAGGAAGTAACGCAGAATTTAGTACACAACAAGCACTGAGGCACGTCGTTAGGACTACATTCCTCCACATCCACTATGCCTCTGTGCAACTTCGGTGGCATAGAATGGAGGAGGACCAAGGCTTGACGCTGCCTCCTCCCCCGCCTCCTCCTACTCTCATAAGAGTAAGTTGCCAACCGCGTCGACTATACCACCCAATACGAGTGCTGAGTCAGTGGGTAAGTAATGCGGTGCGTGCAATGCACACGAAAGAGGGAGAGAGAGTGAGAGAGATAAGAACACAAAGGAGGGATGAGGAGAGGGTGGAAGAGAGAGGAGAAGTCAAGAAAGGTAGTTACGAGATAAAGAACAGAATATGGGGAAAAAGTAGGCATAAGATAAGTGAACATAGCTTAAAACAGCCAGCAAACTTACCTGCAGATGTCAGCAATGCAGACGATGGCATTGTCGACAGAAGCAGTGACGCTAATGCCAAGAGCGCCGACGACGACGATAGCTTCCATCAAGTTGGTCAGCACGGTCCCTCCTCCTCCTCCTCCTACTCCTGTCCTTCCTCTAAAACGCAATTTTTACGCTGTGACTGCTCCTCCTCACTCCTTTCACTTAATGCTCGTTCTTTCTGCATGTGTCCTTAAGGGTTGACGGCAACCAAATGCACATCTACCACCATCAGGCCTTGCTGCTTCTGTATCCCACTCCATCGACATCATGCCGATGCACCAACGACGACGACTGCTCACGACTATTGCTAAGACGAACCCTCTAGACGGCCGCAAACGCATTGCACTTCGGCCAATTCCAACACCGACAAGACAGACTGATTGTTGCTGCAGTGAGACTGCGGGACTTGATCCGTAATTCCCGTTAGACCGAAACCGAAAGAAAGGAAGGGCCATGGCTGAGCTTCGAATGTGATGTTGCAGCCACGAAATTGGCACCAGGGCTACGAGGTACAAATCAACATAACTATCACCACCATCACCACAACCAAAGCAAAGCAAAACGCACCGCCGTCAAGTCGAAATTGCCGCTCCTGCTAATAGCAGCATTTGCCAATCGGCATTAACAAGTGCAAGATTCACTTTGCTAGCTTCCTAAACAACACCCCAGCCACAGTGCCACATCATTTGCTAAAATCCTACAACTAACGAACAAGATTGCACACAGTAATGAATGCAGCAAATACTTGAGTTGAAATATGGAAAGGCTTAAGGCCACTCACGCTCCTACATTGAGAACTAGAAGTTTTTTGCAATTGTCAGTGTTTGTGTTTATTATCAATACTAAGTGACTGACAAAAATGCTTGGTTTTAAGTGATTAGCAGCTTGGGCAGTAGACCTTTCTGCTTCATTTGCACCCAAACGTCCTGCGATGCAGACTAAGCTAGATCGCTCCATCAATCCTAAAGCCAGTCCATTTGCCCAAACTTGTGTTCATAGGCACACTCTTCTACTGCTTCTGGTCATTGTTGGGTTAATTGAGGGAGCAAAAGCATAACCACCATGTGCTTCGTATGATGTGGGAAGGAGTTCCCCAGTTGCGGCCTGCTGTGTGCATTGTGTGTGAATTGTGCATCACATAGTGGCTGACGCTTGCATCCACGTGTGCTCAACGTTGTGCGTCAAGAGCTTCACAGCCTTGCTTGCACTGCCATCCACGGCCGACGTTTGCAATGGGAACATGGGTCGTGAGGCATTTAGGAACGGTTTAAGGAGATGTGACTCCACTCGAGGATGGTCACCGTGTGCACTTCCACATTGCATGATTATTGTAGAAGTGCAAGGTATTGGTTGCATTAACGTGGTGGAATTGTGTTTCAGTGGTTTTCTTTCGAAGACGTGGTGGATGGTAGGGGTAGAGATAGAGAAATGTTAAGGAGGGTTGGAGGTCAGATGCAATCTGCTAGATGGCACTTTTGCCTTCCTGCTCAAACGCAGTCTGCACAGACTGAGTTGATGTCATCTGAAAGGAAGAATGAAGGCAATGTAGAGAGGCATCGTCGTCACCTTCAGGAGAGTTTGGCTTCACCGGTGCCTGTGTGGAAGATAGTGCGCGGTGTGGCAGAGTTGACGAAGGTTTCATTCGCAAATGCGTAAATGATTAGGTGCATCATGATGGTGGTAGAGCACCATTTATCAAAAGGTTTCTTGAGTTGTTGAAGTGGAACGATGCAGCAGCATTTGAGAAGAAGCTTTTTGCAGAAGCGAGGTTTGGGGCTAGGGCTGAATAAGAGGAGAGAGACATTGCGGCCTTTTTGGCAGCAGTGTGTTCCGATACAGTCATCAGCAGTGCATGCTCTCCAGCACCTCACTTCGCGATGCTATCCCACACGTAGCCTCGTCGGTTTGTGATTCCTCCACCTGTTAACACTCCAAAACACACACGCAACAGTGGAGGAGACCCTACTTTAAAAGACGCCAGCAGTAATTATCCGCTACCCGAACACACGAAATCATGCCCCTATCTGTGGAAGCAGAATGTGCCACAGCTCTCTCAAGACGACCACTCGCATCGTTGGAAGAAGTCGAATGACGTATAAATGGAGTGCATTCGTACACACTTAAATGTACTATGTGATGCAGATGGAAGCTGACCTCTGATAAACCGGAGGGTGGTGGTGCTGTAGACTTGCCGATTCATAAGGTGGGATGCATGGAAGCGTTAAGGAAAAGTTGGGGAGAGGGAGGGAAGGAAGGAAGAAAGGGAATGAGCGCAAAGTGAATGGGACGCGAGGGGAAGGCTTGGCGGTCGAACGGAGATGGTAGGCTGGTCCCATGTAGTTTGTTGTTGTTGTAGTTAGGATTGGTGGTAACACAGACGATAAGCAATGCATGGGCTCTACAGTGTCATCGCCTATCATACAGTCACCGTTGGCAGTCGAGGCGGTGTGCAGGCGAGACAGCACTAGTAGTGATCATAGTAGTAACAGTAGTGGCGTAGTCCTCCGGAGAGAGGTGGCAGCTCACTGCGTGGAATGCTGCAGTGGAGCAGAAGCAGTACAGCATCCCACTAAATTCGATGGATGTTCGATGGCCAGCACCACCACATTTCGTAAGGCACATCGTAGCATGCAGGACAATGCAGTAAGGAAGGAAGGTAGTGGCTTCATACCTCCTCCTCTTATTCTTTCTCCTTCACTAGATGTGCATGTCTATTGTCTGCACATTGTAACGCCACTTGCCATCAGTGTAGACCATCAGGCCATGAGTAATGCTGTAGTAGGCCTCCTTTCCCACCTTCTTCTGCCCCTCTTCGCAATGCGTTGGCAATTGTGCCATCCGACAGCTGGCACTCCTCCACCACCTGCTACGCCCACCGCGCCTCTAACGCTGGCTATCTACTGGAATGAAAAGGCGAAGGGATGTCAAACAAGTAGGAGCCTCGAGTCCACCCATCGCACCAGACACTCGGCCACTCAAATAGCCAGCACTCAGAATGCCTACTGTCCAATAAGCACGACATCCTCCAACCGCATGGCCACTATAGCAACTGTGATGGTGTCACCTCTGCCGTGCATTACTTATAGTGAGGAGAGGTGATGAGGACAGGCAGAAGGCACAAGTCGAATATCGCCAAACAAGTAACACACACAGACGAAGTATGTGGGCACCAAAGACAAAAAGGGTGATGGTGAGCGGCATTGCATTCTTACTCGAGCGGAGTGGTGACAGAGACGAGATACTTGCACTTGGCCAACGAGCAGTTGACGACTCAACTGTCTCCAGCCCTGCCGCAACTGTTGCACCGTCAGAAGTTGGAGGTGATTGGCGTTGCAACCATGACGACAAGGTATGGTGATATAAGCCATGCCTCTTTCTGCTCTCCAAAGACTTAGCTTATATCATGGCCGAGCCTGAAGGCATCATCTCATTCTATCAAACATACAAAACATATTCCACTTACACGTCAGTCAACCCGAAACGACAACAGCAACAACGACAACAACAGCATCAACAGCGACAAAGACAAGGGCAAAAAGAAGAAAAAAGAAAGCGCGGCACACGTCGAATGCTGCTGCGAAGGCGTTTTCTCCACTGCAAAGGCAAAAGACGCATTACGAGAGGAAAGGGGGGGTAAGGAGAGGAAGGAGTGCATATGGATTGCTAACACGTCTGCTGCACGTGCGTGCGTGTCATCACAGCCACATGATGCGTTGGGGCAAGAATGAAGTGGATAGTAGCAGTAGTAGTAAGGCAGTAGGGATAGATGAAGGCACACTTACTGAAGGACGAGAAGACTGTTGGCGAGCCTCCGAATTAAATGTCAAATGGGAGAGAAAACGGTGAGGACGACGATGGGTGGAGAGCTGAATGGATGAATGGATGGATGGATGGATGGATGGATGGATGGATGGATGGATGGATGGATGGATGGATGGATGGATAGTGAAGAGAGGTAGGTGGCATTCGCTCACCCGACATGCTGTCTGGGCTGACGATGCTGCGGCTCGATGAGAGGGCTAGAGGAGTGCTGTACTCGGCCTCGTGCCTTTCCTCGAGAGGGCCTTGTACTGACGATGATTCATGGACGGCCGTTTGTTGTGACTGCAGCCCGTCGCCCCCACCCACCTACCAGGCACCAACCACGTGGTTGGGCGAGGAGATGTGGATGTGCTGGAGGGCGAGACCGAACGTGAAACACAAATCTAGCCACTCCAGCCGCGAGTAGCACACACACCTGCCCGCCCATGTAGGTCAGCAAGCAGACTCATTCGTCTGATAAGCTGAGTGGATGACTGACTGCTCATCCACCCACCCACCCACCTTCTTGCCATGACAAACCTGAACAATTGGGTCTCATCTGGTCAGGTACATCCGGATCTACATACCGTTTCAATTTGGGATTTTGGCAGCAAATATAGCCTGATAGGCGCGACCTCTCGCAATGGTTAGAAATGCGGAGACGCTAAAACGGATTAGCTCCATGCCCACTCCCTCCCCCACCCAGTAAAGCACAAACATGGACTTGAGTGGTCACTGTTGCCAACTTGAGTGCGAAGACGTAGCTGCCTTTAATCACTGTACCGCATTTGCAGTCACCTTCTCCTCCCACTCCTCCTTATTTCCTGTGGTGAAAGTGGATTCCGTAGGGCAGGGCCAAATGTCGTCACTATCATGCATCCTCGTGGCTAGCGGACGCAATGCTGACCTAAAAGCACAACCAAAGTCGAACTTCCAGTGACGAGGTAAAGAAGAAAAACAAAATGTTCATTAAGTAAAATCCCAACACTGCTTCAAGTTGCAGTCTGCACAGTGATGCAAAACGCGTTCTGCAAACACAATGTCGACAGAACATCGTGGCTTTCAAGCTCACGATTAGTCAAGTCGTGATTCTGCTCATATCCACCACACGTTTTTCACCGACACGAACAATGCAGCAATTTTGCTATCGTAAAACTAAACTATATCCATGACCAAATGAAAAACATGTCAAAAGCTATTAAGTGCTAAACAACCACATCAGATAAATGTGCGATGTAACAGATAAGACGAGATTCGCATTCCTCCTCCTCCTCCTTCTCCTCCTTTTTCTCCTCTAAAACCCGGCTTTATGCTGTGACTACATCTCCGCACCCTTTCTACCTGATACTTCTTCTTTCTGCATGTGTCTTCGATGGTTGACAGTAATCAACTACACACCCACCAACGCCAAGCCTTGTTGCTCCTCTATCCCACTCCATCGACATCATACCGATACACCGACGACGACGGCGACGCACGCCCTTGCTAAGACCATCCTTCTAGACATCCGCAAGCGCAGCGTACTTAAGCCAATCCCAACACCGACAGCGCAGTCAGGTTGTTGATGCAGTGCCAGTGTGGGGCTTGATGATCAATACCCGTTAGACCAAAATGGAAAAAAGAAGGGCCATGGCAAAGCTTCAAAAGCCATATTGCAATCACGAAGTGGGCAGTAGAGGCACGAAACAGTAACCAATACAACTATCACTGCTACCACCATCAATATGGCGAAGCAAACACCACCGTCAAGTCCAAAGTGCCGCCTTAGACAGTAGCAGCAGTTACTTACTCGTATAAACAAGTGCAAGATTAACTCCCCTATCATATTAAAGGACACCTCAGCCATAGTATTACGTCATTTACTAAAGTTTCGAAGATAATAAGCCAAGTTGTGTACAGTAACGAATGCAGCAAACATTTGCGGTGAAAAAAGAAAGGAAGAATTGAGGCCGCGTATTTCCTACCAAATGCACAAACAGAATTTGGTTCGAATTTGTTTCTATCACAATTTTACTGCAATGCTGCATTTGGACTTGGTAACTCTTGAAATGCATAGAATTTTGTCATTACCCTGTGATCTAGGATGCAAAGCGATTTGTCAAGCACCTGAGGCGGTGTGTTGAAGGCAGTCGACTCGAAGGAAACGATGATTGCATCCATGTTCGCCCGATTAATTTGCCGTGTCCGCCAAGTAAGTAGACACTCAGTCGTAAGCCGATGTGTTATCTATTGCTGCCGAATTGAGCAAAGAGGGAAGAGCATAGTCGAAGTGTGTGAAGGCAGTGTGGTGCACACTGAATCCATGACTTGCAGCCGTGCGTGCCTGAAGCCAAACCCAACGACGATTGGCTCGGCAGGTGCTTTCCCTCCAACCAAAGCGAATGGCGTTTTGTAGAGAACGCGATGGTCCGAACAACACTGCGACTCACAGGCTACAAGTCTAGTTAGGCGAGTAAACCTGTAAATCGGTGAAGCATTTGAGCTGTCGCAAGCGAGCTCTACATTGCATTACGTTGTTTGCTGTTCACTAATGCCCCTATCTAAGTCCACATTCACTTTCCATTTCTTGTCACGCAAGTTTATGTGGAGGCAGGAGATGAATTTGGAGGTGACGGTGTCGCTTACAACATTGCCGTACATCGACTGCAGATACCACGTGTGAATGGCAGAAGCACTGAGCAACTGGACGACTCTCGACTTGAAAGCATAGACGGCCAACTACCAACNTCTTTGAGCCGCAAGTTAATTTAAATTTACACACGCTCTCTCCCTTCCTTCTTTTTCTCCTCGTTCTCTCTCTCATCCTTCATTTCCTCCTTCTCTTGCGATTCGGGACTCCGATTTAACTAGCGCATTTCTCCCCTATTTTCCTCCAGAACAGGCAGCGAGCTCTCTTCATCAAGGTGGTCAGATACAGACTTGCCTAAGAAGGTGTAGAGAGCAGAGCATTTTGAGGACGCTCTCCACTGTTACAATGAAAGCTAATCTTCCTCACCTCAAGGTAGCCCTGTCCACAGAGATGCTGAGATGACCGCAGTTCTCCACGCCAAATCGGTCATAGTTACAAGCAATGTGTTGGTGACAGTAATGATGAATGTGATGGGGAATGAGAAGTGCCAGACAAGGAGCCTTAGTAGCGTCGATATTGACTCTGCTCTCATCACATCGTCACATACTGACGTTAACAGATCTCACACTGCTTCGGTATGCGGGCATTTATGAAATTGATGTGGCTGGCTAAATTGTTGTCCTCTTTGCTGGAAAGCATTCCATGAACCCGCTTCTCCACACAAATCTACTGTTATCTACCTCCAAGGAAGAGGTACACTCTTCAAATGAGCGATCTAAACCAAGTGAGGCTTGGGGATTAAATGGCTGCAAGGAATGCAGACAGAATGAAGCAAACCCGTTGAAATATGACTTAGCAAGCAAATTACCTGAATGAGCAAAGAAATGAAGAAATGTGAGCTGTTGACCTGCAAGCAGTGATAAAGGCAAAGGAGAGGGAGGAGTGCGTGTGCTAAAGTGTTTGGGAGTTTGGAAATGTGGAGCTGCTAATTCACTGGTTGTAATGTCTTTGGCATTGACGCTGGAATTTGTGAAGTAACACAAATTACGAATAACCGGCTGCAGCAGGCAGTGGTTTGGTCTTCGTTCTGTGCCTGTTGGAAAGGAGGGACGAAGCGGCATTTTATGGATTATGATTTTGCTGATTCTTTGATGTTCCCACTTTGTCAGGTCAGGTAGCGTAACTACTCAACGAATTGCGGCGGTAGTCTCTTGCACTACACAAACGCATCTGCCATGCCTTAATGGCGTGGCGGTGAAGTGAGCTAGCGAGCTGCTCCTGACGAAGCATTTCGATGGCCTCATGTAGGTTGTTGTTGCTGTTGGGATTAGTGGTAACACAGACGAAGGGCAATGCATGGACTCTGTATTTTGGAACTCCACAATCACCCATCAACAGACAGAATGGGATTACCAAACAAATCCACTCAACCCTGAATTCTGTTCTACAAACAACTGCAATCCTAGCTTCACTTTCTATCCTTTCTATTCCTCAAGGTACAGTCACATGTGTGACCTGTCTTCTATTGAATGCCACTTTGCTAGCGTAGGGTCGTTATTTCCATCCAACGCATTCACCACATGTACGTAAAGACTTGTTTGTGAAAATAGCAAATGCCCTCATCCTACTATGGTTTATGTTAAGGCACTTCCTTCTTAGCCTTAAGGAGCATTTTTCGCACTCTCTGTGCTCCCAAAGAAAGCAACCTGTTTGCATCAATTTGGAAAGGGCCATGGAATTACATGGCATGGTTCTATACTTGCAGCTGTGCCAAAATGCTTGCTGACAAACATGCCGCCGGATCGAACTCAGGAGTGGCAATGATAGATGATGTGAAAAGGAAGGAGAGAAGGTGGAATCGGCACCTTACAGAGTAACTCGGCTTCGCAAAAGGCTCTCCTCTCATGAAATCATTAACAAATTAGTAAATATGGTGCATCGGAGAAAGTGGTAGGCACCTTGCAAATCGCGGGATGCATTAGAATGGTCTTGCCAGAATGCAGTCCGGAGGTGCACGCATGCGCTTGATCCCGACAGGCAGCAAAGCCTTGAAAGGGGCTTTGCGTTCCGGACTGACTGGCACAAATACTTTTCCACTGAAATGAGACAAATGCGGACACTTAATACTGCCTTTTCTCATTCTCTTCAACTCTAAACAATGTCCATTTGATGTAATCATTTCAGTTTCACTACATATATATATCCGCTCCAAAACTATTTGCAAATAATTGTGAACGAGGAATGTGAAGGTTTGGTGATCGTGACCCACTTTCAATAGGTTGCGAATCCTCCATGCACCTTAAAATGCACACACATATATGTCAGTGAAAACGAACAAAGATTGTCGTTGGCAATGATGTGTTTCGAGGTACGAATCTACTCTGATTTGGAGAAAAAACTGCCATCTGTGCATGCTGTTTAGAAAGCTCCAGGAAGGCTCAATTAGTTGGCTTTAGATTATGCATGACCTCTTTTGCGTCCTTTTGCTAACGTTGGTTGAATATCAAATAGCATCCCGAATATATCATCACTTATGTCAATCTAGAGGAAGTCAGCATTCATTACTACTGACCAAACCGATTTGTGAAATTGGCGCACTCAGTTCATGGATTGGGCGCAATCGCAAGCACTACTGGAGGTGAGCGACTTCGGGAATGAATGCACACTGATGGTGGATACTGTCCCAAAAGCAATGATATCCAAACTTGGCTCAGTGCATACCAGGAATGAGGGAGGAGGAGGAGGAGCAGTCTTCTGTTGATCCCCACATTGCAGGCAATGAAGACCAATGACAGCAAAGGGTATTCAGTTAAGAAGTAATTATAATTGTCAACATAATTTCCATAGCAGAAAAAGGAAGGCACAATGAGGAACTGTGGCTTCTCATCACAATTCCTTAGGACTTCTATCCAAATTCGAAGGCAGTGGGTGCGTAAAATGAATTAGTTATTAGATCCTCAATTTTGGCAGTGCTTTTCACCATCTGAACTCCCTTTTTCTACTTCGGATGAGCTTGCATTACCAAAAGTGCGAAGCAGCACTAGTCCTGTGGCACTGCCTACTAGTAGACTCCTGTTAAATATCCCTGACCTTCCTCAAGTTCTTTATCCATAGTCTACTTTAGGCATCCTCATATACGTCATTAACACCATCATGCAATCTTATACAGTAGCAGAGGTGTAAACTTGTTTGACAGGGCTGTAGACCCTTCAAGTGCTACGGTCCCTCCTTTTTGTGGTGTTTGGCGCTAGCGGATTGAGTAGTGTCTGTCGTAATGCAGAGCTGATATCCCATATGAGATTGAGATAGCGGAGAGGAGAACCTTCTCGCAAAACGAAACCAAGGCCGTGTTATTGTACGTTAGTCTCTGTGGATGGTGTGGGAAAGTGTGGGCGCAATCACACATTTGTCGCATTTGTAGAGATGTGCACTGTCTGTGCGACTGACCTCTCTACCTGAACACACAAAGCAAATCAAAGGAGGATGTGATACTTAGTGTTTTTACGCAGCATGGTCAACGATAAAGTCGGATAGAAATGAGGACAATGCCTGGGGCCACCAGAAAGAGGCGGTTGTGTCGTTGTGGGTGTGGAGAAATTGTGGTCGGATGAGTTAAGCAGCGGAACATTATGGAACATTACAACAGTTATGGCGAAATATGGTTGAACCATAAAATTGTGCTTGCCCAAAAGGTTCTACTTAGGAAGAAGGGATAATCAAGGTAGGTTTCTACTCGCCACATAAATGTTCTAGTGGAGGACTTGATCTGAAGTACCAAAAAAATAAAATTACGGGAGATGCGATGGTGCTTGACTGATTCCATTCATGCCCAGCTCATAGTCGTGGCAGGTAAGAAGGTTACAGATGGAGTTGCCAGCTGCAGTGAGTAGCCTTGACCCAACCACCGATGATAGTGATGGTGTGGATGAGAGAAGTTGACATCACTTTGCCCCATATCAACGACCCAAAAAGGCTAAGTGAGAAAGTTACTAAGGGCAGGAGGGTCAGCGATTCTTAAGCCTACTGCAAGGGTAAAGATGACCGATCTGTTGATGAAATGGAAGATTTAGAGAATGAATAGGACTAAGTTAAATTGGGAAAAGGGAAGGCCAGTACTTACAAGAAGGGTAGCAAACATGGAATCCAGACTACTGGCAACGTTAGCGCATACATGATCGGGTAAGGAGAACGACTCACCTATGTGCATGTGTGCCTTCTTAGAGTCGAAAGAGGGTAGTGAGGAGACGGAACGAATGGGAGGTAGGCTATGAGTGTGGAATACGATGGGCGCCCAAATATATGCACCTCACTTCAATCATGGTGATGGCGGTCGGAGACGGCAAGGCTTTTACCCAACCACTTCACCACAAAAGACTGCCTTTATTCTGGTCTTTGATTAGCGAAGGTATTCGTTATTAGACTCCCATTATTGTGCCTTGGAAAGGTTTTTAATGTCCATCAGACTACGTCCTCTGAAATTAGAGGATTTAGGTTAAGGGGAAGCAGTTGCTCTTTACCACCTGGGATTTTAAAAAACACCCGAAATAATTTTCTTCATTCTTCCCTACATCTTCCCTCCTGCACTTGAACTGGCATCCTAGCGGTTTTCTGACCCCTTCTTTATCCCTGTCTTAAAACCCACATGTAACCACTCATGGTGGAATTTATTAACCCACCTTGACCGGTTAGTCAGGGATGCTGCTGAGGTCTGCTTCACATCTCTTTCGACGCCTGTGGACATGATTTATAAACACCCGCCATCATTTAATGCTTATCAAAAGGATAATTCAGGTGTCATAACTGAGTCCTCATCAGCACTCGTTTAGCAGTGACAGCCACAATTCCTGCCTCTCTCCCTAATCAATAAAAGTTGAAGGCAATCCATTCAAAGAAAGTCTGTTCTTCCCTTGCTGGCTGGGTAAAATTGCCGTTTATAAGGCAATCATGACAAAAAAATGAACAAAAGTTGAGGAGCGAGCTCATTTGTTGCACTGCTTCTTCCCTTTCTAATTTCTTCCTCATTAACATCTATGCGTCGCTCAACGCGGATTGAGGAGCTGAGGCTGGCCAATGGAAACTGACTTACTACTGGGCGCATGAAGCTCATGATCTCACTGTTTTGAACTAGGGCTCTAGGAATGGATAGGCTGCATCCCTTATTGGATCTTAGTTACTCCAAAAACGAGTCATATCGCTATTCGTTGGCCCTTATAATAACTTACTTCGATCTAACAATACACGGCTACTTACTCATCACATTAAACCCATGGTGTATTAAGGCACCCTGAATATCTGAGCTCCTAACGGAAGTCAAAAGTCCTTGTGTGACCTTATCAACTAGGCGCTTCTGATCATTTATGCATGGAAGGGGATGCTGTTGCAATGGCACGGAGGGCAATATTGCTTGACAGAAATGTCTCATTACATACCACTTGGTCGTTTTCGACTCCCTTACCATAATTACTGAGGCATACTTCAACACGCAGATTGATCGTTCTGGAATAGGTGAGGTGATATCGAAAGGGTAGTCATGCTTCTGAGACCAAGCATTTCGACAAGTATTAAGTGAAAACCTTCATCCGGTACTGCGATCCCTCTATCACCTTAAGAAAGCACTTTGTTGCACTTTACGTCAGCGACTCAAGTTTGGAAGTGATACGGTCATCAGTGGATGCTGTAGAGCCACCGACGCGTAGACCATGCAATGGATCATTTGGAGGACAGGCAGTAATGTGTTTGGTGCACGATGTGCACAAGAAGAATGTTGGGACTGCACGATGTCAAAACCGCCCCCTCCCACATCCCAATGCCGCCCCTCCTAGTGGCAACATTTTAAGGGGTAACTATGATCACTCTTTCTGGTTCCTTCAAACAATCCTCCCAACGTTGATTCAGTCACAGTGTTCACTGAGAAGAAGGAAGACCGTGACCTCACACACATTCCCTTACTTCAATACCACTCTTAACGCTACGATGAGTAGTCTAGAGAAGGCTGAACATCAAAAGTAACCAACGGTGCTTCCAAAACTGATCACGGCTCGTCGCTATAAACGAAGGGAAACTGTAGCCTCACACTAATTCCCCTCATTTGCAAGATACGTAAATCCAACGCCGTCTGTTGGGTTTTGTCAGATGATGTAGACCCTTCAAGTGCTACGGTCCCTCCTGTTTGTGGCGTCTAGCGCTAGCAGATTGAATGGAGTATCTGTCGTAATGCAGAGCTGATATCCCATGTGAGATTGAGATAGCGGAGAGGAGAACCTTCTCGCAAAACGAAACCAACGCCGTGTTATTGTACGTTAGTCTCTGTGGATGCTGTGGGAGTGTGTGGGCGCGATCACACATTCGTTGCATTTGCAGAGATATGCACTGTCTGTCCGACTGATCTCTCTACCAGAACACACAAAACACATCGAAGGAGGAGATTTAGGAGGAGGATGTGATACTTAGTGTTTTTACGCACCATGGTCAACGATAAAGTTGGATAGAAATAAGGACATGCCTGAGGCCACCAGAAAGAGGCGGTTGTGTCGGTGTAGGTGTGGAGAAATTGTGGTCGGATGAGTTAAGCAGTGGAACATTATGGAACATTACAGCAGTTATGGCGAAATATGCGTGAACCATCAAATTGTGCTTGCCCAGAAGGTTCTGCCTAGGAAGAAGGGGATAATCAAGGTGGGTTTTTACTCGCCACATAAATGTGCTAGTGGAGGACTTCATCTGAAGTACCAAAAAAATAAAATTACGGGAGATGTGATGGTGGCTGATTCCATTCATACCCAGCTCATAGTCGTGGCAGGTAAGAAGGTTATAGACGGAGTTACCAGCTGCAGTGAGTAGCCTTGACCCAACTAGCGATAATAGTGATGGTGTGGATGCGAAAAGTTGACATCACTTTGCCCATATCAGCGACTCAAAAAGGCTAAGTGAGAAAATTACCAAGGGCAGGAGGGGTCAGCGATTCTCAAGCCTACTGCAAGGGTAAAGATGACCGATCTGTTGATGAAATGGAAGATTTAGAGAATGAATAGGACTAAGTTAAATTGGGAAAAGGGAAGGCCAGTACTTACAGGAATGATAGCAAACATGTAATCCAGACTACTGGCAACGTTGGCGCGTACATGATCGGGTAAGGAGAACGACTCATCCATGTGCGTGTGTGCCTTCTTAGAGGCGAAAGAGGGTAGTGAAGAGACAGAGCGAATGGGAGGTAGGCAATGAGTGTGGAAAACGATGGGCGCCCAAATATATGCACCTCACTTTAATCATGGTGATGGCAGTTGGAGACGGCAAGGCTTTTACCCAACCACTTCACCACAAAAGACTGCCTTATTCTGGTCTTTGATTAACGAAGATATTCGTTCTTAGACTCCCATTATTATGCCTTGGAAAGGTTTTTAATGTCCATCAGACTACGTCCTCAGAAATTAGAGGATTTGGGTAAAGGGGAAGCACTTGCTCTTTACCACCTGGGATTTCAAAAAAACACCCGAAATAATTTTCTTCATTCTTCCCCACATCTTCCCCCTTGCACTTGAAACGGCATTCTAGCGATTTTCTGACCCCTTCTTTATCCCTGTCTTAAAACCCACATGTAACCACTCATGGTGGAATTTATTAACCCACCTTAACCGGTTAGTCGGGGATGCTGCTGAGGCCTGCTTCACATCTCTTTCGACGCCTGTGGATATGATTTATAAACACCCGTCATCATTCAATGCTTATCAAAAGGATAATTCAGATGTCATAACTGAGCCCTCATCAGCACTCATTTAGCAGGGATAGCCGCAATTGCTGCCTCCCTCCCTAACCAATAAGAGTTGAAGGCAATCCATTTAAAGAAAGTCTGCTCTTCTCTTGCTGACTGGGTAAAATTGCCGTTCATAAGGCAATCATGACAAAAAAATCAACAAAAGTTGAGGAGCGAGTTTATTTGTTACACTGCTTCTTCCCTTTCCAATGTCTTTCTCAATAACATCTATGCGTCGCTCAACGCGGATTGAAGAGCTGAGGCAACTGACTTACTACTATGCGGATTGAGCTCATTACCCCACTCTTTTGAACTGTGGCTCCAGGGATGGACAGGCTGCATCTCACTTATTAGATCCCAGTTGCTCCAACAATGGGTCATATCGTTATGTGTTAGCCCGTATAATAACTTACTTCGATCTAACATTATACAGCTACCTACTCATCACATCAAACCCATAGTGTATTAAGGCATCCTGAATATCTGAGCTCCTAACGGAAGTCAAAAGTCTTTGTGTGACCTTATCAACAAGGCGCTTCTAATCATCCATGCATGGAAGGGGATGCTGTTGCAATGGCACGGAGGGCAATATTGCGTGACAGAAATGTCGCATTGCATGCCACTTGGTCGTTTTCAATTCCCTTACCATAATTACTGAGGCGTACTTCAACACGCAGATTGATCGTTCTGGAATAGGTGAGGTGATAGAGAAGGGCCAGTCCATGCTTCTGAGACCAAGCATTCTAGCATGTACCAGGTGAAATCCTTCATCCAGTACTGCGATCCCTCCATCACCTTAAGAAAGCACCTTAATGCATTTTACGTCAGCGACTCAAGTTTGGAAGTGATACGGTCATCAGTGGATGCTGTAGAGCCACCGACGCGTAGACCATGCAATGGATCATTTGGAGGACAGGCAGTAATGTGTTTGGTGCACGATGTGCACAAGAAGAATTCTGGGACTGCACGATGTCAAAACCGCCCCCTCCCACATCCCAATGCCGCCCCTCCTAGTGGCAACATTTAAAGGGGTAACTATGATCACTCTTTCTGGTTCCTTCAAACAATCCTCCCAACGTTGATTCAGTCACAGTGCTCACTGAGAAGAAGGAAGCCGTGACCTCGCACACATTCCCCTACTTTGCCACCGCTCTTAACGCTATGATGAGCAGTCTAGAGAAGGCTGAACATCAAAAGTAACCAACGGTGCTTCCAAAACTGATCACGGCTCGTCGCTATAAACGAAGGGAAACTGTAGCCTCACACTAATTCCCCTCATTTGCGGGCTACGTGACTCCAACGCCGTCTGTTGGGTTTTGTCAGATGGACTGGAAGGTAAGTTAAACCATTTGTGTTTTCACTAAGGTGCCCTTGACTAACTCCCTCTCCTTTCTGTGTGCATTGCGATGCGATCGCTTAGATTGTTTATGGTCATTGCATTTTGAATTTTATTGCCAGAAGACTTAATTTTTGTATTTCCCTCTAAGGTGGGATCACACACCACAGAGGTGACAGACCTTCCCCCAGAATTCGTCCAAGCATTAGACAAATACCTTGGACTTCTTGACACCGCTAATCTTTGCATAGCACTCCCGAGCTGGAAGTGATTACTCTCTTCACCAGCTCCGCATTCACACAACAGTGGATATAAGTGGATGGAGAATGGAGTCTGTACAACTCTGTATTCAAGTTGGCAGGTCCTGTGCTCTGCAAGTGTCCGTGGAGCCACTCGGCAGCGCTTTGAGCAAATATAATTTCGTCTGCGAATTTATTCCGTTCCAGCTCCTAGAGCTATATTTGAATGAGTAAACCGTCTTATCTTGAAATCTGATCTGCCACTGCGTCAGCGCCATTTCTATCCAACTTCCTCACTGCGTGTGCACGTGGATATTTTTCAAAATATGCCAGTTCTACCCATCTCATCAGGTTTCGCTTTGCCATACTTTATCAGCCGCTCAGGCTTAATAGAAGGAGTGTGGGAAATCTATCCGGCTTCATGCGTACTTCCGTACTTCCCTTATTGTCAAAATATGTCAGGGTTAAGGCGACTTTGACGCCTACCACGGACCCTCGGAATAGACAAGGCGCAATTGTGTAACACCTGCTCCTTTCATGGGGCAGAAATGGGCAGTAAACAGCATTAATAACCTAAATTTTACCTTGGAAATTCAAGAGAAGGAGTAGTAGACAATTCAGACCAATTGCAGGGCATGTTTTATTCAGCCCTGGGAATGTTCATTCACGTGGAATATTCAATCTACGGTGCAACCATAGTAATGCTTAGTGACTTCGCAGCCCTCCAGCCCATGATTCCGTTGTAAAAGCTGCAACTTCTCTTACATGAC
The DNA here is from genome assembly GCA_001693075.2 of Taenia saginata. Taxonomy (NCBI): domain Eukaryota; kingdom Metazoa; phylum Platyhelminthes; class Cestoda; order Cyclophyllidea; family Taeniidae; genus Taenia; species Taenia saginata. The sequence continues at coordinate 38,688 of LWMK02000451.1, forward strand.
ATTTTGTGATAATAGGTAAAGATGATGAGTAAAGTTGGAACCATAGAAGTGCTACTGAACTGGATCTGCTGATATGTGCAACACTGGAAAAAGAAGGAGCATAAGGCGATAGTCCTGTACTCAAATGTCCCTTCTTTCAGCCATTGGAAGTTGTTGGCAATTCGCTTGCAAAGTGTTATTGGCGACACTTCATTTGGCAGTGGTCGTGGTGATGCTGACGCTACCGCCTGTAGACACACGATTACAGTGGCATTGAGGCTTAGTGAATGCTGTTGTTTGGCTAGCACCTTTAAGTGCACGCATAAAAGTATACACTGGTGATGACGGTAATAGCATTAAATGGTGCTGTAAGCGCCTGCTATTCACTGTTCGTCTCTATCATCAGTAATCCTCATTGCCATTTATCAAGTAATAAGGCTTGCAGTTGGAGTGTCGAATATGCCTTTTCCCATAAAGCCAGCTTTTGATGGATGGGATTGGTTTGAGAAGTACAGACAATATTGTATGGCGGATGCGATTCTTGTGCCGAAATGATGAAAATAAGGTAAAAGAGAGAAGAGAGAACTTTGCCCTGCGAATATTGCAGGCAACGCCTTGTTTGTGGCCATAGTTGTCGCCTTTTCATAGCCTTTTAAATTAATTCAATCTGACCTGATCTAACTGCCATTCCTCGTAGCAGACTAATGCTAAAGATTGTCTTTTAAATAAAAGTCCGTTCTATTAACCATTCATAAATGACCACCTGGTTAGAGAAACCACTACATCCCACAAAGCAGTTCTATGCCTTATTTTGGTGATGGAATGACTGAGCGAAATGCTTCACACTAACCAACAGGTAGATGGGCAAAGCCTATTAGTCAGGTCTCAGTTCTAGTAATTTAAAGAAAAAAGTTAGCAGCGATTACATTTAGCCTTCCAAGTACGATTGTTCGATTTACCATGTTGTGTGGCGCATGATGTCACTACGGAAATGAGTTGACGACGTCACCGTAAAATTGATTACAAGTAAAACTCAGAGACAAAGTGTCAAACAAGTACCTGCTCGAGCTAAGTGCATGCAAGCTACTATACTTGAATGCAGGCGACGCCCCAATTCTGACCACGTCTTCCACATTCATGGCTAGATGGTGTGCCTCTTCCAATGGCTAAGCACCACTTGACTAGCCACTTGCAAAGGTGGGCGTAAACCCCAGCTACGCTAACGAATCAAAACAAATGTGTATAGAATTTGTACATGTTCCTTGGGTAAAATGATCTCGGCACTCGAAACAATGTGATTGAGCCTCTCGTTTGAACGGAATGATCTTTGTCAACCTCGAATGAGGATACAAATCGTTAGATGAATTATGGACAGTTAAAATTTGGCACCACTATCGCCGACTGCCTAAAGAGAAGGCGGGAGAAGAAGAAGAAGAAGAAGAAGAAGAAGAAGAAGAAGAAGGCATGAATAAACCATGTATTGACTGGTAGACGCATCAAACGGCTAGTTTAAAATGACACAGCCGGCCTACTTATAATCACCAGTAGTACATTTGTCCGGAATGCAAAAGCAACTCGCTCAATCACAATCTCTCCTCATATGCAAGCGAATAGGATCAAGGCATGATGACTCGTCCCCAATTTAGAGAGCAAAAAGGGTGCAAAATATACACACGTGCGTGCAAAAATGGCAATGAAAGTGGGGATGATGGAAGCGCTAAGAAGTAAAGCGCTTAGTGTCCAGTCGCCGATGTGTGATTGGCTAGTGGATGAGTGCAGCAAACGTTTCAATGGCCATCATTGTGAAGACATGGAAATCAGTCTAACGACTCACATGTCTAAGTGTGTCCCTATTAAAAGACCTAAGTTCATCCAAAATAGGGAGTCGATTGGCTAAGAAAGGCGAAGAGGCAGCGGTGCGTTGGAGAGTAATGGCTTCAGCTTCGTTGGCATTTAATTGAACAACGTTTGGTATATGAGACGGCATTGGAAAAAATGCTGGTCTTGGCGGTATTTGTGGTGGCAGTGGTCGTGGTGGAAATGGGATGACCTTACCTCCGTCTTCACATCGACGCGAAGGCAACGGCGCGGGAGAAACATTGGGACTGCAATTTGGTTGATTCTGTGGAGCGGCTATGTCGTAACCATGGTTAATATTCGCTTCCGGTGTTGGTGGCGGGTTCATTGCGTCTGTGTGCTGTAGAGAGAGATGGCATTTGCGTCATAGCAAGCAAGTCTTCTCTGCTTACACTGAAGCTGTTTCTCGACGGGGATGAGATTAGCCAATAGAGCACTTTATGCTCCATTCACATGGAAAACACGCCAAATTAAATTTCCTCGAGCTGTATCAAGACCATGTCATTGAGAGAAGTTGTTCTGCAAAAGCTAGCATGATGGCCTCCTTGTGAATGAAATTCTACGCACAAAGCGTCAAGACGATGCTACAAACACTGCGTGGAACTGTGATATTGCGTGACTCTCTCGTGCTGAATGAGTGCCTCGTCTTCTCGAGAGCTCTGTGATTAGTGTGTAGCCCTAAAGTCAATGCAAAATAGATGCACGCATGTAAACCTTCATTGTACCTGGTCCGAAATTTGTAAGATGAAAGAAAAACGAGCAATACTTTAACCACTACTAAGATCACATTAAGATTTTTCCCCAAGGGAGTCTTTAAAGCAGTGTGAAATTCATTCTGTTGTGGTCTGGGCACATGGGTTGGCTGCGAATGCGTTAAGCAGAGGTGGGTCACTTCACCTTACATCTTGACACCACTTTGTTGAATTAACACACTCTTGAAGACAGATGCTAAACGCGGTCACATTTGCTTCTCAGGCCTCATTCAAGCACACTGGTACGGCAGATTCGCCCAGTCATGATTTCACTGCAACGGCGAATCCACCGACACACTGCAATGATCAACGCAAAAAAATGTTCCTGTAAAATCGGGTGACACCTTCCTTGATTCCTTGATTGAGTGGCGAGTCAAAAGTATGCAAGAGCGCTATAACATGACCGTGCTGAAGTCCACACCGCATTAAAAGATCAGGAGATGAGGGTAGAACACCATCGTTATAGGGGAACATGTTAAATTAGGTAGCGCATGAGAGGGAGTCAAACCACTCACACGTATCACTTCTCTAACACCAAATGTTTCAAATGCATTTACTTTTGCTGGAAAGATGGTGGTTGCACGTTCTGCACCGCCGCCAATTTCCTCTCTAGGTGGCAGAGGTGGTGCTTGTGGGGTGGCAGCGCCTCCGACTTTACCTTCTTGTTCAGGCACTCGCGGTGGTATTGGCGGAGGAAAGGCACTATAATATGAGCGATGGCGGCTTTGATATCCTGCAGACCAGACACCCTGATTCAGCGCAAAATTGCTCCCCATTTGCACCGGTGTAGGGGGCAGGTCGCGAATTTGGTTAGGAAGCGTTCTCAATTGTGGCGCCTGTGGGATAGGCGATGGTGTAGTCGGTCGCATGGCTCCTGTGAACTATAGCACAGAATGACATTCGCTTTTTACAACGCGGCCAAATCTGATTTAACACAAACAGTTTCGTACTGGAGTTCGGATTAACTAATAGAGCAAATGTTTGTAATTTCAAATGCGAAACATGCAAAAATAATGCTCTCCAAGCTGCTTGAGTTCCAAGTAGGCTCTATTGATGCCAAAATTATGCATAAACCATGCCGATATGATGACGCCATAAATCGCGTGAACCCGCGATATCGCGGAATTAATGTCTTTGCTACTTAAATGCTGCATGAGTACTATGAAGCTTCGCAGCAGGTAAAAATACGACTGCACAAATGGAAAGCTATTTTTGGTACAAAGGCAATAAAAAAAGAAGGGTAATAATATTTGCTGCCGAAACTCATTCAACTATGATTTTGAGGCATGGGTCGTTGGCCAACTGCTATCCCAAGAATGACTCATCCCACACCCGTTCCGCTGACCTAGACTCCATATATCCCTAGGCATTGTTTCCATAAAAAGGCTAAGAGACCGGGTTTCGCAAATCCGTCACGCCAATCAGGTGAAGGCAGATGGGAAGTGGCATTGCATTTCGTCGTCTAGGAATGCGTTAAGCAGAGGTGGGTCACTTCACCTTACATCTTGCCATCACCTTGTCGAAATAAAGCGCTCTTGAGGACGAGCAATTGCCTCGTCTGGGATTGTACCGGCTAAGTACTAGGCCAGTGGCAATAGCTTGAAGAAGAGGCACTCACACTCCCAGTACGAACTCCACCTTCCTACTCACGAATGGTTTTACTCAACTTACCGGCATACTGTCTGCCACAACAGTCATGGAGCGAGTAATGGTCCTTAAATCTTGCACAAAGACCCGCTTTCCGACTGCTGTAAGGAGTAATCAAATGGATCTCGTCGGTACAAAAAGAGTCCACACTAACACAGCTCGATTCTCTTGTTAGTCGTAAAGATCGCTTCGATAATTCTGCATCCGTTAAAATTCATGCCTAATGAATGGCCTGGAGCGCCTTTCAACCACAAACTAGAATTAATTGGCAGATGCGAAATGGAGGATGCAGCAATAAAACTAATGACAACAAGTGAAGGCAGAACCACAGCTGCTGTAAAATATTACTGGGAGGAAAGTGGGCAGCAAACAAACGGCGACAAAAGTGTAGGGGAAGCAGAATTCTTTAAAGGGTATGCTTTCGGTCTGGGTGAGATCCTACATGCGAACTGCAGATGCTGTGGAACACAAGTAGCATCTTAGTGAGCGAATGCAGTCAACGTTAAATATCACTTTCACCTGGTGAGTTGGCATGAGATCAGCATCCACTTGAACAGCATCAATTTGCTGTGTGTCAGCGTTGAAGCCAACATGCAGCTCATGGTGAAAGGGCCCACAGAAGATGACTGGCTTCTTTGGCATCGCCTATGAAGAAAGAAGAGAAGTAAGCAACAGTTGGAGAGTTGAAGTGTTGACTACCTGATTCGGAGAGTGAGATAATGGCTACAGATTGAGCGTCTTTATTTAGCGGAAGGAGGCACTTCAATTGGATGTGAGCCACGCACACAGACAAGCACACACACACGTCGTCTTTGCAGGTTTGGAGCCTCTCTTTTCGCACAAATGAATCAATTTACGTGCGAAAGTCGAGTTGTAGACTGCGCGAGAGACATTTCATGTCAGAGCACCAATGAGGGCAGGCTAAAGCATTTGGATTGGTGGCAAAATATTCGAAGAGACAAACGGTCTGGATGATGCGCAACTGTGTCATAACGAGGGATGTGTCACGTCAAGTAAGTAAAGAATGGTCGAAATGCCAGTACATCAAAGTAGGGTTGGATAGGGATGGAGGGAGAGGAAAGTGTGAATGATTGGTTGAGGCGAAGAATGGAGAAGAAGCTGAAGCGAAAGCTTGACTCCAGCAAGCACGCAAAATAACCAGCTTCTACAGAGCGTTCAGTGCCGATCGAAGTGGCTGCAAAGTAATCATTTGTCTGATTTTATAACACAATAGCAGTGCTTGTTCCTTCCACTACCCAACGCCTTCACCAACCTGCAGTCAACTTGCAGCGGAATCGCAAAGTGTTTTCACTACCTTCGATATTGCTTGAGAATCAGCAGTCTCCTTCGACTGGCAAGAAGTTCAGTCAACACAGTGTGATTTTTATAGATCATCCTCTACTGTGCAAAAGCGATTTTACACATGAAACAACCTGCCAACTCTGAATGTTCTGTACCTCCATCAGCCACTTTGAATCTATTCTTCCCACGCTTTTTTTTACCTCCCTCCCTTTCTCCCTCCCATTTTTGCTCATCTTTGATTGTCAACAGACTAGACCTCTAATTTGGACGTATTGGATCCAGTCACAGGTTCATTCAATCCGCATTCTTCGTACACAGTCATGACCTAGGATGACCGCATACCGCTACAGTTAGTTCAACATGAATGCAGACAGTGCGTGCTTTACTTCGTGGCATTCCACATCCAACTCCATTGGCCGAGTGAAGGAGTTGGTTAGGTGTCACGCAGTGGAGACGAGAAGGTATAGGCCTCTTCTTCTTCTTGTTCTCCTTACTCAGCATCTTTGCATTAATTACTTGGACATTTACTTGCTATAAAATCTGCCACCCAACGTTAAGCTAGGGCGCTCAATCGAAGCACTGCCAATTCCTGACTTCTACTTCTGCGCTTTCCTTCAGTCGCAACAGTCAGTCAAAGTGTCACTGTGATACAGAAGCACATCAGAGGGGTGCTTGTGTCCACAGGCAGATTATTTGCAAGAAAGGCAATTGCAGGGGCTATAATTGTGACAAGCTTTCAGGTAATGCGGAATCCCTGAGACTGATAGACTCTCGTAAGTCAGGTGGCATTGGGGGGCAATTAACAAGATGGAACGATTTGGAATGACGTTCCTACCTCTTGTCAGTCAGGTAAGCCACCCAACGTACAGGAGTGCTTTCGTTCTCCTCCTTCATTTCACTAAGCTGTAGCAAACCTGTCTTTGCACATCAAGGTGAAAAGGAGGAAGATTTGGGGTGGAGCACACCAACAGTCAAGCATTAATGCTGGTGACGAAGATGTCACGAAGTCGGTGAATTAGGGGAATCTATTGGAGTCAGAATGAGATCCAATTCACACTTCTTATATTCCATTTGCTACTTCATGGCAAAACCTGCAGCGGATATCCTCTTCACCCCCTTTCCACATGTTGGAACTAGCAGTTGGAGTAATGGGAAAACATATGCAACTGCTGATGCTCCAAATGAGACCAGTTTTGATCTAATTGTGCATTTATGGCCAATCCCACATCCAAGGGAGTATGCTCCCCAATGCATCACCGTTCCTCCAACTCATTGTCTCACACAGCTCACTCGATCACGTTCATTCACACATTGTTCGCTTCATCCTTCATCACCATTCCTTCCACGCCATCGGTCTGGCAGCGCTTATCTTTCTCGTTCCTTCAATCACTCAGCCAAATTTTCTGCCTCATTCCTTTTTCTAGCTTTGTTACACATGAGTTGAATCAGGAGGCTGTTCCATTTGACTGAAGTGGCACACCTCTCAATGCCTCATGTCGATTGACGATCTCGTGTGATTTTCCGATTGATGCTGTTTAATAGCATCTCAAGTGCTTTTAGCTCACCTCATTGGAGCTCGTGCATGAAAATGTCACTTGTGCTATCTGGAAACTGACTTCTCGAGCCAAAACTGACTAACTTGTGACTAGAAAGGGCTCCATTTCGACGTGGCAGACGTGTACGTTTGCAGTTCTGTGCATGTGAGTGTGTGCACATGTGCATGAATAAAAGTCTGCTTTCTTTTTAACTCACTTCTCTGCTGAAGCAGAATTCGGTGCCTTCCTTTTCGCAACAAATTACCGGTTACCTATCGCACTTTGGACGCACTGCAATGCCCTAAGTTAGGCTAGACTAATTCACACTGCACCAACTTAGATTAAGGCGATCGCCCACATCAGATTGAGCTCGGACAGGAGAGGCAGGCCTCCTCCTCCTCCTCTGACCAGAACTGACATCCTGTTGGTAAGTTCACTCTGGCTGCTGTCCAACTCGCCACATCAAATCAATCCTACAGACCTCTATGCAACGTTAGTTGTGGCTTTGTACCCTGAGTTGCAGATACAAAGGGTTAGTGTGCGTGCAGAAGAAATGATTCTGCTGATAACTGACAATGATGCGATAAACTGTGGAACCACTTTGTTTAGGCCAAAAAGTTATCATGCTGATTTCCCAATCCGTGTTCTTGATTTAGTCAGTAGAATGTCAAACTTTTTTTGTCTTAATGCACAATTAAAAAATAAAAGTAAATTAGTTGCCTTAGTCGTATGCAATCGGTCTCAGTCATGGTACTTTGACTTCCTATCTTATGCTATGATATGACTTCAAAAATACATCTTTATAATGATTTTAAGCTGAAATGTTTTCAATCATCAGTGCTGCCAGTGACAGTAACCAAATAACCGCACGAAAATCGTCCTACGTTTCGTAAGTGGACTTGAAATATCCGAACACTTTTCCTCATTTCTGCACTTAAATTTTGGTTCTTTTACCCTCAGAAGGCGTCTGAATTCTCTGTAGACTATTCCCATTTTATGGATCCATTCAGTAAGGCGTGTGTTTGGCTCTATCAGACTTTATCATTAGGAAATCCGCAGCAATGTGCTAGCTATCCACAGGCGCTGAATGGGCACAAACACTTAAGGCTTAACTCGAAAAGGTGTTCTCTTCTGCCAGTATTGTGCAATTGATGACAGTGCTCACATATGACAAAACTGTCGTCAATTGGACCATTTAGCTGTTACTATTACGAAGCAGCTGATGCTCTACTTGTACTACTGAATCAACTTTTCGACCTGATTTACCACGTTATTCGTGAATTCGTTAACAATACTCAATAAAATTCAGGTCTTAGCAGCATACCAAACGGCTAACTACGTTTTTAAACATTCAATCTTAATGCTTTGTCCATAATGCCGTGAATTCGGGCTGAATACTGCAATAGCATGCGTTGTTATGTGTACCACATTTTTGCATTTTTATGGGCATCGTGCACGGATAAGTGAAGGGACGTTTAAAAGTGTTCAACGCTAAGCACTGTCGCTCAAAATTTCGCTCCAAAATAAAGATGCCTTTTGTGGATTCTGGCACCCCAACAGATCTCCGAAAATTAATATTAATGATATTACATGTCATGTGGGGTGCCTGAGGTACAGTTGAACAAACAAAGTGGGCAGACTGATCAATTCGACTGCATCGTATGGCGATGAGAAGGCCGTAGATGTGGACCTTGCGGTCTACAATGCATGATTATCCGTTGGTACAGGGCTGAGTGCAATGTATGAATTCTTATTTACTTAAAACTACGACAACGTAGCATTTCTGCTTTTCATCTTTCCAGAAGAAATTGGTTTGATGTGATGCCAATGTGGTGAAACAACTTTCGACTGTGGCTTTCTTGCTTACGTCCTCGAAAACCAAAAATTCATGCTTTTAGTGGCAGAAGTGCAAAAGTTCGGTGCAAGATCGTGGCTGTACTAATCACATGCCCAATCAGCGGCTTGCCATCACGAAAATCCTTACCTAAACTAGTCCAAGATACAGCAGATTTCAGTTCATCTGAGCCTAAAAACTGTCCAAAGGCGAGCTGTTATGAAACAAGAAGGTTTTTTTGATGTTCTTTTGTTAGATTTAATGGTTGAGTGGGATGCATCACGCAAAGTCAATCGCAAGCCGAGTCAAAAGCTTAACATCACCTAAAACCGCACCGGAACCAATCACAGGAATGCTGGTGGATAGCGGTAAGCATAATTGCATAGCAAAAGTACTATGCACACGAGCATTACGCGGAATAATTTGAGAAAATGAAAAGAGTGTAAGAGCGGAAAGATATCAGCAGACAAGTCAGCTAAAACAAAGCAAAGAGATAGGTAAGGAAATGGAATCTGGGAGTTAGACATGCTTGCGTCCGTGAAAATTGGACATTGTGGACTGAGTTTGAAATTTTGTTTGGCAATCAAAGTCATGTAACTGCTAAGTACAACTCACCCCTCAGAAAATGCTACTAACCGAGCAAAGCTTAAATTAATTTTAATGATGGCTAGGTGGCGAATACAGTGATAAAAATCACGAAAGTGATTATCGCGCCTTTCTTTCGATCTGATGCCCTCATGGGCAACACCAATACCGCCTGTGCCACACTGTCGACTGTGCCATCTGCCCACGGAACCTTATCAGAATATTAGGGAAATTCAAAGGTAACAGCGTCGAAATGATCGAGTCATCACAAATTTGTGTAGCATGAAATAGCCATCTACGAATTACGCCTGTGCCTGCGATCTGTTGAGGAGGCGGCGTTTGAACATACCACTCTAGCAATACCGTTTTCGCCCTTGCACTTCGCTTCGCAGAATGCCGCACCTAGCAGCGAATGTCCATGAAACTGTACTGTCCACCCTGACTGTCGCAGGTTAGTTTTCACCCTATCGCTCTTTCAAAGGCTTCGTCCGAGCTTTCAGTAGCATAATTCGTGCCAAACTTGCTAAAAATTAATAGCTGTTCCTTACCTACGTTTGCAGGTGAGTTTGCCATGTATGTTCAATTTTGTGAGTAGGGCTACTTCAAATGTCATATTGAATATCCACCTTAATTTCAAAACCCTTAAAAAAACTAATCGCATGGTTTTGCTTTGCCATCTCATCAGCTTTGTGTTGATGTCCCCATTAAGTAAACCAGAGTGAACATTTTGCCAACACTAAGGTTGCTGGTGTCCTAAGATTGTGTTTCCTACCAGTTGTATTTCGGTAGTAATATGACTCCCAAATCATCAAGACTTTTAATCTGAAGGCGACTGAACACCGCTGTTATTGCGTCAATTTTTGGATTGCTCCCTCTATTTGTGTTCTAAGTATCAAGCGCCAAATATTGTCTCGCATTACTTTATGGTCAAAATGACGTAGGACCTGATACTTTGCTTGATTCTTCATTTAACTTGCTTATGTCAGCATTCTTTGATTTGGTACAATAGCATTGCATGGAATTGTCAACCTCTGCATCGATAAGGATTGATGCACTCGTCCGAGTGGCAGGAAAATAGTGCCCCTTGGTGGGATTGTTCATCATTTTGCTTCGGCTAGTCAATTTGTTCAACGACCAGCCAATCAACCAGCCAGAGGGTCAGCGAGCCTTTGTGCGATGGGCACCTTGCCGCTGGATCGAGGACAATTAACGTCTCCAATGACTTGTTCCCTTTCACCCCATTAGTTTGCCTTAAAAGCGCTTTTCGAATGCTTGCTCTCCTTAGTGATGGTGGTTTCTGAGCTAAACACACATTGCATTGTCTCTCCACTCGTAAATGACTTCCTGATTTTTTATTTAAGGGCAAACGCATGATTTTATGACAAAGGCTGCAGCAGCAGCAGCTCATGCCTATCTTAGCAGTTTGGAAGAAATTTACTTAAAAGTTTGGGTATATTAATATCTAAATAGGAAGGCCGCATTGAGCAATTTGTGGCGATCGACAAGCATACAATTTAATTGCAGTTTTGAATTTAACAAAATTTTGAATGAAAGTCATCGGGTACTGTGATTGTGGCTTGTCAAAATACAGCTTTTTATAAAATCAGAGTTCTGCTTAAATAACATGAATTCTTTGTCCACTTCCTTCGACTGCGTCAATTAATGTCTGCATGGGCTCATTCACCCCTCAGCAGTATTATTTCAGAATGCGCTATTTGCAGTAAATTCCAGTAGCTGGATCACAATTCCTTCCAATAGAGGTGTGCCACGAAAGATGCAACAATGAAATAGATGGCAAAAAGTAAAGACGAATTTGCATTTGATAGCGAAGTACCACAGTTCCTGCAATATTTTGTCGGGGACAAACCAGACACCAAGCAAACGGCGACTGAAGTGCAGGAAAAGCAGATTTTGTGAGGAATAGGCTAGCGGTCTAAGTCAAGATCCACATGCCAATTGCGGATGCTGCAGAACACAACTAGCATCCCAGTAAGCGAATGCGATCAACGTTGAATGCCACCTTTGCTTGAGATCGACGTCCAAAAACAGCATTATTGTTGTGCATCCATGTTGAAGCCAAGATGCAGTTCATGAT